>APFE031523914.1:58769-161833 GCA_000404065.3 Pinus taeda | reverse complement strand
CATGTAAATGTGTTAGAAAACCTGCACAGATGAATCTAGCTAGTAAAGGTTGAACACACAGCTTTGCAGAGCAAAAACATTAAAAGAAAATTGAAAGAAGAAAAGAATGATTCATTAGAAAATATGTTACAATGCTCATTATATAGCATTACTGGGTGAAGATCCCAAGGTAATGAACTATAGTGGGTGAAGATCCCAAGGTAATGAACTATAGTGGTGATCAATGAGAAGACTCAACACCTACAACAAGTTCCGGAGATAACTAGTCAGTTGTGGAGCTAAAGAAGGAGCAAATCAAGGAGTAAGTCATGCAAAAGGAATCTTTCATGCAATCCCATGCTCTAACTAAGAGTCCGCATGTAGATGTGTAGTAGTTGCATGCTTTAACTAAGAGTCCGCATGCAGTTGCATGTAGTTGCATGCTCTAACTGAGAGTCTGCATGTAGGTGTAGTAGTTCCAACAAATCATATACAGAAAATGTACCATTACTCCAAATTAAGACCTGCTCAAGAATGGCTCAAAGGAAAATGGTACCCGCTACCCTCACAGGTAACATATTTACTGTATTTTTATTATTTTTTTGGGGCTTCATGTACAATTTTTGTTATTTGGTTACTGCTATATTGGAGAGTGAGAGTCTATTGTTTATGATCATTACCAATACAGTTAGGGCCTTTCATAAGCGTACTTAGTATGTAGATGTGAATTAAGGGCTTTTTTGAAAAGAATTTTTCTACCCATAGTAATTAGTATGTCTAAGCTGATTATCACTAGTTTATTATGCATTGAGTACATGTAGTTGCATTTAATTAAGACCCGGCCTTAAAAATCTCAAATTCATAGTTAAAATAGTATGCATTCATTTTCCAGAGTTTGCAGATAATTTTGAAATCTTTAATGTAAAGGTACCTTTTATTTCTAGTTGATACAAGGCATGGCATTAATAGATATGCCATTGACCATTCTTCTTGTAAAGTAGGTCTAATTATTATCCATCTACATAAATACATAGGTAGACATCTAACACAGAGTTAGATGTACTTGCTATATTGCCAATCATTATATATTTAACATATGCATTGCTTCCAACATTGCCAATTAAGGTTGGTTGTGCTGCCCTAAATTATCAGTGTTTTCTATTTCCAGTTGAGCTCGGACTCTACAAGATGATAAATATGAGTTGTCCATTATGCTCTATTTTAATCCATCGACACAAATGGGTAGCTAACTAATAAATAGGGTTGTTTTTACTTACAACATTGTAGATTGTTGTATACTTGACATAGGCATTGATCCCAACATGTCCAAGTAGGATTGACTGTAGTTTCTTAAATTATAATTTCTTTGCATAGATCTATTTGTACATTGTCCCTGTAGATTAGGTTTTTCTTCCAAATCCTCTATCCGGATGAACTATGAACATTTTAAACAATTAGGATTGATTATACCTATTATCTTGCAAATTTTTGTATCCGCATTTCTCATTGCATTCCCACGGAAGTATTACAAAATTCTGTGGAAAATTTCATTGATAATTTGTCTTAGTGAGTTATTTAATTTGTTTAGTGAATTTAGAGATTCCGTGAGTCATTGATTAATGAAATGGTTGATCTATTATTTTCCTTTTTTTAGCAAACAAACAATATCATATAGGAAGGAAAATATCCCATGCTTGCAAATAGTGAGACAACTTCGATAGCATCATATCCCTGGGATATGCAAACTAATGCACAATCTCAAAAGAAGTTTGAAGGAAGGCCCTAGACTTTCAATCACGCAAATGCAATATTGAAGAATGATGTAGCCCTATCTAGGAAGAAGAGAAATGACGTGGAAGAAAATCAGAAAGGAAATTCACTTTCTCCTCACTTGATAGGTGTTAAACGACTGTATGTTTATGATGATAGAAAGGATGGAAAGGATAGAGGCATTAAAGCTACACCAGGTAATGATGTCAAAAGATTTAAAGTTACGGAGTCAACAGAATCTATGGATCAAATCTTAAAATACACCGAGACTCCTGTGGAAAGATGTACAGGGAGTGCAATACTTGGTTCTCCTAGAACTGAGCTTGACAACAAAGCTCAGAGGAATAATCCGTTGAACATGGTGGCAGAGGAAAGACTAGAAACACATGATGAAGAGTTACTGGCATATCATTCTGTGTTAGAGGCCTTTTATGCTCAGTCTCAGTGTCACTTATCCTGGGAACGTCATGATTTCTTGACCAGTCTCCGTATTGCATTGCATATTACTACCGATGAGCATGCTGACAAGTTGAAAAGGCTGATTTCTGAGTCGTAATTTCTTATGCTTTTTGCATCTTGTAAAAATGTATTTTATGCAGACCAAAATATTATTAGGGATTTCATCAAAATGTTCACCCTATTGGACAATAAAACTTGATAAAATGATATTGATTTGATCTCCAATGCTCATGCAGGGCACTACTGTACAGGAATTTATTTCTGGTGCATAATCTCACACATAGTAATTCAAATTTGGCTTTGATCTTATTTGACAAACTGATGCTTACGCTATTGAACCATATTTCAATACCAAAATTGAGGCCAGTTCTATCGAAATGGTCTTCAAAGCTCATGGAGGGCACAAATATACGGAGATTCACATGAATGTTAGTTTTTATATAGTATTTTTAATTTTGTGCTTCTATGTTGTTTTTATGGAAAAGAAAATAAATGAGTGATAAAATATTTCATTTCTTCTAATTTTATAGTGAAACTGGATGATTTTGTTACCTTTGTGATATTAAAAGGGTAGAAGATGAAAAACACTTTCTCTTTAATTGTCTAACTTATAGTGGGATTAGATCTAATTTTCAATATATTTCTCACACTACTAACCCTCTTGACCTTTTAAGTCAGGAAAACTATGTTGATCTTGGAATGTGTCTCTAAATGCTTTTCAAGCATGGAGATAAAATCCTAAAGAATTATGAATAATTTCTAACCTTCTTAAGATTGAATAGAACATTTGGGTTTAGTTGATATTAATCATTGTTATCATTCTTTATTAGGTTATAATATTTTGATAATGCATTTTCATGGCAATAATCCCAATGTTAAAAAAATTGGAGCATTCATCAAATCAATTAACCCAAAACTGGTGGAACTAGAAAAATATGGGACCAAAAAACTAGTTGTCCAAAAAATACATAAATATTCATATGCATCCATACTAATCCAAACCATTATACACAAATATACAAAGTTTCTCATATATATAGCAAGGGTGCATGTAACCAAAATAGCATTGAGTGCAATATATCTTTGGACCAAAATTACATCAACAAAGAGGCTCTATGTAATGTCCCTTCTTAATAAATTTCTTTTAGAAGAGATCAACCATTTTTTTCCATTTTGGAGCTAACATATTTTTGGGGTATAAACTTAGGGAAAGTGGTTCAAATATTAAAGTTAGTGGAATGTGGGTCCACCTCTCAAGGAACACACACCTATTGGGAGAAAATTCAATTTTCTAAAGGGTGGTCAAAATATTTGGCGGGACCCACAAGGAAAAGTAAGGCAGCAATTATAAATAGAAGGCTCCCCACAAAAATTTCCACCTTTTGATAATTTGACATTTAGACATTGTTTCTCAAATTGTTCATCTCACAAGTGTTGTTTAGCATTGAGTTCTCCAAGGGGAGAACTCGCCCTTCTTTAGGTGGACTTCAAGTGCCACCCTAGGGAGGTAAATTTGTTACTACATTTGAAGGGAGGTTTGTGGAATTTGGGAGGACCTTTCATGCATTACCCTTAGCTAATTTGTGCTCCAACGAGGATGTATTATAACCTTGTTATGCTTACAAGAACCTCTCACTCCAAACTTATAAATATATGATCTAGCTTATGTTGACAATTGCGGAATTAAGTACTTGAAACAGGTGTATGTCTTTGTTTGTTTTTATCTATTTAATTGTTTTAAGTTGATTTGTTTATGCTGATATTAGACACACATAACATCCATATAATTCAGAAAATAAGCATCATCACATAACAACAAATTTAATCTAGGAGTTCACTCGAATATCATGGGCTACGTCTCGTTGAGCTTTTGTCAATTTGACTTGGCTCTTTGGGATTATGGCTTCAATTCTTTTACAAGTTCAACATTGGTTATTGACTGAACCAATGGGCTGAGAAAACCATCTATATCCCTGTCATGGCTATCATCATTCTGCAAACAGATCTAAGATCCCTTAGACATGATTCCTTCAATCGGTCCATTAAGCTTCCCTGAGCTCCTTGATGGCATAAACTCCTTTAGAATTCTTCAACTATCTCTGAAACCTATTCTACTATCTCGAACACATATCAAGCATCAACAATAGACTGTTCATTTGTTCAAAATGAACATTGCATCCCTGATCTAAGCCTTCCTCCACGGATGGCACTGGGTTACCTCAAACTTCCCTATAGAATATCAGCCTTTAGAAGTCTTTAGATGCTTATGTAAAACCTTGCAATGGATTTAGAAGGCTCATTATAGTTAGGAATGATTTCTCATTCGCTGAGAATGGATACTCATAGCTCGTGCAACTCCCTCCAACCCCTCGTGGTCGTGAGCTCCAAAATCTCCCTCGATGAAAATCTCCTTGAAGATGGATTCTTCATCTTCTTTGGACTATTCCATTGGCTTCAGAAGGCCTCAATTAGCCTAGATATCCTCTTGGTTCACTCTCTTAGGTCAAAAATCACTTCTCGAGTGCATTTAATGAGTAACTCTTAGTGATCCTCCACTAAATCTGGCTAACTGCAGTTAATTGTAACTAATTTCGCATAACTGCCCTTTTCTAGCACTGCGCCATGCTTAACCATCGGGGTTGACCTTAACTATTGGCGTTTGGCACACATGTGATAGGTACTACACCTCGTAGTTAGGGATAATGTTGGGTTGGCGATTTGTTGGTAGTCAACACGCAAAGTGTGTGTGGTTAATTTCAATCGGCGGACATGTGACTGCTTTTGGCGACTGCTTGAGGTCCTCACCCCCAAACTGCAATCCATTAAACCTTAAATAGAACAGCTGACTTTAGTTTGTTAAGAACCACTGAGGCAGAGCTGGTAGCACCTGTTGAGGTCTTTTCAGTGGTCACGGATTCGACCCCCCCCCCGGCCCCAAACATAATTTTACATGACCATTCTAGGGCCACGTGGTAGCCTCTCGGCTTGCCGCGTGTCAGCTCCTCATTGGTCACCCAAAATGAATATTTTGGGGAATATCCAAGGAGTATTTATTGGAATATTTTTTTTTTATTATTTCCCAAAAATCAATTATTCTTTGAAATTGTAGTTTATTGAACTTTTCAAATGGAAATAACTTCTTCACACGATGTCAATTTTTCGAACTATCATGGCGACAGAACTGAGGTTCGACACTCTTTCGAACACTTTGAATTTTGAGCTATCATTAAAGTGATGGATCAATATTTGATCACTCCTCCCCATTGGGAATCCTTTGGACCTCAAAAGACTGATACACTATTCTGAAGAGTAGATGAGAGCACAATACTCTCTTCTTTCAGCGTTCATAGACTTTCCTACATGGCGGGTGCCTTTGAATCAAATCTCGAAGGTAGTTGACACTTCTCTTCATGGACACGCTTGTCCTCCTGTTAAGAATTGTCTTCCTTCAACTCATTCGGAATTTACAGAAGGTAGTTGAACATCGCTTCCAAACCACTTCCATGGTGACCTTTGCTGCTGCAAATATTCTTCAGCAGACGATGTCAAAATACAAGAAAAAAACTTGATGACATAAATTCTTGCTCCATCAAAAGAAACAAATTTCACATCATGTGAATCATCATCATGTCTTTACATCTTGTATACAAATTATCAACTAAATCACAAGCTCACAAAAATGATGCATTTTCAAACATTTGACCCTTCAAGTCAAGCATGTACAAAAACAATTTTAATGATTCTTTTACAAAGATAAAACACTTCATCATTATTTCCATTTACAATCTTGGAGACCAGATCAACTCTTCGAGGTTGACTTGACATTACATGCATGTTTAAACAAAACAATATGATGGTCGATAGCTTTCCATCAAGTCAATTAGATACATATTCAAATACAAGGAAATGATTAACATCCATGTGTTCATACATTTTGTCCTTATGCAAGTATTTGATTATTCAACTTTCTCTTAAGCACAATCATAAGTACAAGATAATCGACCACATGTATATGTACTTTCAAAGCTGAAATGAATATATTTTTCTACAATAAATTAAGTCTACATAATCAACATTTCCATCCTGCAACTTGCATTCCATTATCAAAGAAATGCAAATAGATGTGACACATTTCTTTTCACATCAAAACAAAACATGTAACTTTAATTGGATAAGAACTCTAACCATTTCTCGCCAATCCACACCAAAGGTGCTTCCTTTAAGTGCACATCAACATCAACACATGGATCATCCTAAATCACATCAATTATGGAAACTTCCTTTCCATTCTTACCATACTCTTTCTCCACTTTCTTCAAATTTCATGGAAGCATTGTTGGATTCAGAGTCCAACACCTTTCAGCAATATGTCCTTGCTTATGGCAATAACTACAACACATGTTCATCTTCTTGACATCACAATTTTCCTTGTCCAATAGAAGTTTAGCTTCTTGCCTTCTTTCCTTCAAAAAGTTCCATGTATGTGGCCATTCTCTTCCAACATTTAGAAACACTATGGTTAACCAAGCCACAAAAGGAACATGCAATTATTTTCCAATGTTTATGTGGAAATTTATCATGCTTAACGTAATGAAAAGAAGTGTGATTGAAATCATATTTATACCTTTCTCTTTCACCTTAGAGGAAAACCATCAATCCCTTCAATGCTTTTAGAGATTTCAAAATATTTTGTTTCAAGTGTATGTTTATGTACATCTTCTTCCTGGAAATGATGTTTCAAACAATTGCATTACCCAAGAATATAATCTTTACAAACTTGAGGTAGAGAACCTGAAATGAAACTCCTTCTTGGAACTGTTTCAATTGCCTTCATGAATGCTTTGAAACTTTTTCCATAAGATTGTCCATAGCGAAGACCCAAATACTTAGGTCTTTCCTCAACCATTATTGGCTCAACAATACCATGTGCATGTTTTCCCAATCCTTTTCCTTCATAGCCTATTTTGGACATTAACTTGGACACTTTGCCTCTTGTATGTTTTTCAAAAGCACCAACATAAACACTCTTAGAGGAAATTGAAGACAAACATGAATTGTTTACCTCTTCTTCAAGCTGATACTTGACTAAGGCTTCTTTGGTGGCAAGGAGCTGTGTCTCCAACTCATGCATCTTTTCTAGATCCATATTCACAATATGAAGTTGTCTCCATTTCTTGCAATTTGTCAGAAATCAACTGCTTCTCTTCCTCCATGGAATTCAACTTCTCTCGAAGTTCGGTACTCATTTCTCTCCCCATATCCATCATGATGAACAAATATCGCTTTAAGTCTTCATTAAAGAATCTTGTGAAAGAGGAGGATTTGGAAAACTCACTTTTAGAAGTTTTCATTATCAAAATGAAAAAAGAACTTCAACAAATTTCACAAAGCCTTCAAAGAACTTCTGACAAATTTCTGAACTAAATGGCAGTAGAATCAAATTCTTATTCAAGTAGCATTTTGCAAAAAAACCCTCTTAACCTTTAAGGATTGTCTTGAGGTCCTTGGGGTAAGGAGAATTCCTTCAGCCCTTCTTCCTTCTTGTCCTCTCCTATACTTATCTTATCAATATCTTTCCATTCACCTTTGAAAACTCAAACAATAGTCAGTTTACAAACAATCAAACAGTAGAATTTGACTATTTGAACACCTATGAAGTCAAACAAGAAGAGAGATTTCTCTGTCAATCAAACATCCTGCTCTTATACCACCTTATTTACAATGAGGGTTTAACAACTTTTTATGCTTACAAAAACCTCTCACTCCAAAGCTTATAAATATATGATCTAGCTTATGTTGACAATTACAGAATTAAGTACTTGAAACATGTGTATGTCTTTGTTTGTTTTTAATTGTTTAAGTGATTTAAGTTGATTTGTTTTTATTGATATTAGACACACATAATAGCCATATAATTAAGCAAATAAGCATCAGCACATAACAACAAATTTAATCTAGGAGTTGACTCGAATATCATGGGCTATGTCTCCTTGAGCTTTTGTAAAATTGACTTGGCTCTTTAGGATTATGGCTTCAATTCTTTTACAAATTCCACACTCGATTCCAATGGTTATTGACTGAACCAATGGGATTAGAAAACCATCTATATCCCTGTCATGTCTGTCGTCATTATGCAAAGATATCTAAGATCCCTTAGACTTGATTCCTTCAATTGGTGCACTAAGATTCCATGAGCTTCTTGATGGCACAAACTTCTTCGAAATTATTCAACCGTCTCTAAAACCTATTCTGCTCTGTCCAGTACATATGAGACATCAAAAATAGACTGTTCATTTTCTCAAAATGAACACTACATCCCCGATATAAGGCTTCCTCCACAGATAGCACTAGGTTGCCTCAAACTTCCCTGTCACATCTCGGCCTTTAGAAGCCTTCAGATGCTTCTATAAACCCTTGCAATGGATTCAGAAGGCTCATTATAATTAGGAATGATTGTTGGTTCACTGAGAACAGATATTGGTAGCTCCTGCAACTTCCTCCAACCTTTGGTGGTCATGAGCTCCATAATCTCCTTGGATGAAAATATCCTTGAAGATGGCTTCTTCAGCTTCTGTGGACTATTCCATTGGCTTCAGAAGGCTTCAATTAGCCTATCTAGCCTCTTGGTTCACTCTGTTAGGTCGAAAATCACTTATGAAGTGCATTTAATGAGTAACTCCTAGTGATGGTCCACTAAATTTGGCTAACTGCAATTAACTGTAACTAATTTGGCATAACTACCCTTTTTTACCGCTCCGCCAAGCTTGACCACCAAGGTTGACCATAACTATCAGTGTTCGGCATGCATGTGATAGGTACTATACCTAGCGGTTAGGGATAACGTTGGGTTGGTAGTCAACATGCAAACAGCATGTGGTTAATTTCAATCGGTGCACATGTGATCGCTTTTGGGGACCGTTGGTTGGTAAGACCGCTCGCGGTCCTAATGCCAAAATCGAAATCCATTAAACCTTAAACAGAACATTTGACTGTAGTTTGTTAAGAACCACCATAGCAGAGTCGGTAGTGTGCGTTCAGGTCTTACCGGAGGTCACGGGTTCGATCCACTAGGACCCCAAACATAACTTTACATGACCATTCCACGGCCACGTGGCGGCCTCCAGGTTTGCCACGTGTCAACTCTTGATTGGTCACCCAAAAGGAATATTTTGGGGAATATTCCAAAGACTATTCCTTGGAATATTCTTTTTTATTATTTCCCAAAAATCAATTATCCTTGGAAATTGCTATTTATTAAACTTTTCAAATGGCAATAACTTCTTCTTACGGTGTCAATTTTTCAAAACGTTCAAGGCGCCAGAATCAAGAAGCGAGATCTATCCAGTCGCTCAGGTTTGACACTCTTTTGAACACTTTGAATTTTGAGCTATCATTAAAGTCCTGGATCAATATCTGATCAATCTAGTGCCACTTATTTCAGCTATTTTTGAGTGGTCTTTGTTGGGAAAAAATTAGAGAAGTTGCTCCATGGGAAGACTAATTTTTGTGGAGAATTTCGGGGTTAGATATTATTTCCTTTGAGACGGATGAATTTCTCTTTCCATCGCCTACGTAGAGGGGACATTGGAAAAATTTGTGTGGTGTCGGGCTCAGCTCTTAAGTGTTGAAATTTGTGGTAGGACGCCTCTCCTACTACATAGGAAATTTCCTAAAACACTTCCTTAGTAGAGTGAGTAGGCATAAGGAGGGTTCGAGAATATTTCATCACTGGGGGACACAGGCTTTGTTCACGAGGGCCTAGTGCCAAAATAGGGAAATTTTGGAAGGTCAGAATTAGCCAAATCCCTTCCTAGTTTTTTCTCAGTTTGTTGAAAGGAGTCTAGGGTTAAATTTACAGAATTTGCTGGGTAGTATTTATGCCAGAAATATCCTTTTGTTGAATAGTACATTTTATTATTCAAAGGGTAATTGCATCATTTTGTGGGTTTGCGGGTGGTTGGTTTGGGGCAGATCCCTTTCTGGGTTTAGATGAGTATTTTTGGGAGAAGCTACAACTACATTTTCAAGTGATTTTGGGCATCACAAAGGGTCATTTTCAGCATTTCTAGTCCAAGAGTAGTTGCCAATTTCTAGGTTTGTGCAGAAGGATTTTGCGGCAAAGTTTCCTAGCTCTTGCAGTCATCTACTTCACTTGGGTTTGCTCCAAATTTCTTATTCAAGCCCAAGTTAACTTGTTCCTTCCTATATGTACTCCTTAGAGCTCATAATTTAATAAAATGTCTGAACTTATTTGCCTAGCTTCTTGATGTTTTTGATGGTGCATGCCTATTCATGATTTTATTTTTTATATCCTAGTTCACGTGTCTTTTATTAGTTGTAAATCTCAATTTGGAATACTACAGTGGTATCAGAGCCATGATCTTGGTTAGTCGTGGGGTAGCTAACTAGATCATAGGTGATTTTGGCTTGTATGCATAGTGACAGGTTACACTGTACACCACCCATGGCTCAAAGGAGATTCAGTATGCAAGAATTTTGGGGTTGAATTCACTGGAATGATGAGAGGTTGGCTCAGTTGAGGGAGGTGCACAAGCCATGGGAGTACCAAAATCTACACCATATCGGGAGAGACGACAAAATCAGGGCACTGGATCTCCTCAAAAGGAGTAGACCGGCCAGGGACAGTTAGAGGGTGAGACTAGGATGTGCTTTTGTTGGTGGAGACATGACTTTAGATATTAGAAGCTTGAGGAGGAGGAGGTCGAGCATAATGTTGGGGGTACACAAGGTCATGAGGAGCATGTAGATACACCTAGTCTCACATAGGAGCCACCCTTGCAGGACTTTCCTTTAGTAGCCTCGATTGACATGTGCGTGGTGCCAATTGGGCACAAACCCATAGGACCTTCCATTGGCAAGGTGCCAATAGGCATAGAGGTACCTAGAGCAGTGACAAAGTTCCCAGATGACTGCTTCCTACAGTAGCAAGGAAAGCACCCTGAGGAGCATGAGCTAGATGAGGATGTTATGCTTGAGGAGCTATGTGTGGTGGGGCATCTTAGGACTCTTGTTGAGTCCATGATGGAGGCAGATGGCAGGAAACTGCCAAAGTTATAGTACTTCCAGTCAATAGCTCTCTTGAGGCTTACATAGAGTGGGCCTGCAGTATTGTTAGGTTACCTCTACATGTTAGAGGGAGAATGGTTGAGTTACCTACACAGATTGTATATGTTGACCACGATAGTGAGATGAGGCAATATGAGTTGCATAGGGCGTAGCACTCATGAATCATAGGGTGGCGTTATTACGTATATTGGTGCTCTTACATTTGATCCCTCTCATGGGGTTGGATGGCGAGAGGTGTTGAGCTGGTACCCGATGGAGCAGGCTAGGTGTTAGGATGTATCGATGGCCATATTTCAGTCGGGGCCATGACTTGCTAGAGGGGCTCGAGGGAAAAACTATTTTTGGGATCAAAGTGGAATTCCCCATCACATCATGGCTTCATTCGACAATGGTAGTAGTTATTCGCTTGATCTGGGGATTGAGGGCACACACCCACAAGTTTATATTAGAATTTCGAGCAACACTAGTGTATAGCTAGATCGATAGCAGAGTAGGTGGACTCTAAGTGTTGTCCTGGCATGTGGATCAAGGGTAGAGCTACGTGATGATCAACATACCCTTGCAGGGGCTGATCAAAGGAGGTCATTTTTGGCATTATCATATAGGTGTTGTCCTTGATGGCAACTCACATAGATGATAGTTCACAGTGTAACACATTAACATCAAAGGATTATAGATCAGACTCTAGAGATTGAAGAAAGAGAGGTATACATTGGTTCACTTTGTCAAAGTAGCCTATACATGCGGGCACATAGAACAAAAAGAGTGTATACGTATAAACACACTTTCAAAGACATGTATGGGATGGAAAATCAAGGTTTTGGGTCTAAGGTATTGCTGTGAGGTATTTGGTCCAAGGTATTGGTCCGAGGTATTTGGTCCAAGGTATTGGTCCTAAGTGGTTTTGATCTAACGTATTGATAATGGCATAAAACTATATGAGGAGAAGATCATTAGGCCAGTGGGTGAAAGCATTGAATATCTTATGAAGTGTTAGATCAAATATGTAGGTTATGGGTTTCTGATGCTTTTCTTGATCTGAACTAAGGATGCACCTATATGGTTGATCATGGATGATGGATCGAGATCATAAGACCTAAAATGAATTGTCATTATGTGGCTTGATCATGGATAGTTTGGATCTGAGTACCGACGCATGTTTTATTTTGTAAATGTTATGATTTTGGTATGACTGAAGTCTGGAATCACTATGAAGTTTTTAAGTTAGTATTTCCAGATTTGTACGCTGGTTCGCTTTGATAAAAGCACGTATACACGCAGGTTCAACCTAATAAAGTATCGTATATAGTATAAAAAATGATGTTTGAAGTTGTAGTTGGTTCTGGTGATTGATGGAGAGTTCTCGGTTCTGCATTATGTTTTGGTGACATTGTTCTAAATTTTTAGATTGAGTGATTTTCATTTCCTTCAGTGATGATGGGTTTTCAATGATTGATTGAGTTGTGGTAGATTTAGAGATTGATGATTGAGTTTAAGTGATTTGTTGATGCAGATGTATTTGATGGTTGTATTGTAGTAATGATTTATTTTGAGCTTCAATGTTGCTGGTGGGTCCAGTATGAAAATTTGATGAAACGTGGCCTTCAAATTGTGGTGTTGTGTTCCAAGAGTATCCAGTCTGAAAATTTATGAAACGAGGTCCCTGGAAGAAGAGAGAAGGGTGTAGCCTTCTTTAGGTCAGCGCCTATGTACTAGTAAAAGGATCGGCTAATACAAGAGCTAGGGGGTTATAGCTCCCTTCTAGTAGTAGCTTGAGAAGGAGAGAAGGTTGTAGCCTTCTACAGGTGTGTACATGTGTACTGGTATGAGTTTGCACCAGTACAATATTGTAAACAGGTTTTTCTTATATTAAAAGAAGATAGCAGCAGGTGAATTTTGTCGCGCAGTGGGTTTCCACCTTAAATCTTGTCGTTCATGTATGTTTCTTATGTGTGATGGTTTGTTTTGTTATTACTGCACATGGTTACTATTTATATGGTTAATGAAGCACTGATGCGCTGATTAAATATTAACATATGATGAATTAACTGAATCATAAGTTTGTTGGATATACACCAACTACCTTAAATACAGTTACATGGACATGCAAGTTACCTTTATTGGATATACTTATACAAATCAAAATATGAAAAGAAAGAGTTATTGATTTTACTAATACTGATTCATCCCCCCTCTCAGTATTATTTCCAACAATGGCATCGATAGGCCACGAGACAGAGTATTATATGGGGATGAGGATTTCCTATGGATATGTGGGGTGCAGAGGACACCAGGGAGTAGCACCTTAGTGACACCACCCCTAGCACGTAGGGAGGCTTGCCTGTTAGATCTCTTTGAGAGGGTTAAAATGGGAGGTCCACCCATTCAAGTTCATGGAGGTGTGGTAGTAAAGGTGGCAACCATGACAGGATGTACGTTACTGCACACAGACTCAGCCTCTAGCTGTGGCATTGTGTGGTGTATAGAGATATGCAGCGATGAGCACCTCTTGAGTATATCAATAAGGGCTTACATACAGTCACAAAGAAGTTGGTTTTTGTCCCTTGATTCCCTCACCAAAAGGAGTAGGGTGCAAGAGACTGACTTCAGGCGGATGGATGTGACCCCAAGTATCAGTGATAGGAGAGGATTTTTCCATCGGGGAAAACAAACTATGTGCATCCTGACACATGGACAGATAGGGATGACATGGTATGTTGTAGAGAGGGAATATGATTTTCCCCTGAGTACCCCCTTGAGGGTTATAATGAATATGGGAGGTTTCTATGACACACCTTCGGTAGGGCATTCTAGAGCATTGCAGGGTCATGCAACATAGGGGATGATATATTTGTTCTACAAAAGGTCATGTAGGCTTCTGGCAGTTTTTGGGTACACCATTCGAAGATGGGATGGTAGAGTTCATCGTGTGGCGAGGTGGGAGGAGGGCCATGGGGTATCCATGAGATTATCCCTTGATATATGGATGCTATACCCATAGGAGTAAGATGTGAGGCACGGATGGATCACATAATTTGTGAGAATTATGCCACTGCAAAATTGGGAGCCAGGATTGTTGGCTTGTGTTATATTATTTCCACAACTAGCCCACATAGTTAACCGACGGGTTAAGAGTGTGGTGTAGCCCCCCTTCGTTGCACCAATTGCATAGCAGGGGGAAGTCACGGGGGGTTTGAGGGGAGGAGGTAACAGCACTCTATAGTTTTGTACATGATTTTCATACATGGTTTTGGACATGATGGTTTTCGATCCATGGTATTGGATGCTTTGACATGTATAAATATGTATTATAACATTGAAAGGAACAAAATGAAAAATCAAGTTGGTAGTCCCGATTTTACGATCGAGGGGAAAATCTCTGTGTATATGTGTTTTATGTGTTATGCTCTCACATTGTTTATTTTCTATGTTTTAGAATTCGTATGTAGGTAATTTCTGTACATGGTTAAAACCTACATTTGGTATGAGAGTTGTTTTCGCTTCAAGGGGACACCTTTGTTGCTGAGGGGTTTTGCTCAGGTGTGTGGTAGACCCCGTTCAGTGGGAGATCAACGGGATTGATTCTAGCAGTGAAAGAAGATGGTGAGCAGTGGAAATATAGAGATCGAAAAATTTAATGGTGAGATTTTTGAGTTGTGGAAACTCAAGATGGAGGATCTGTTGGTCGATAAAGATTAGTGGATCGTAGTAGATCTAGGTACTAAACCAATGAGAGTGTGTGATGAAGAATGGAAGAAGATGGATCGGAAGGAAAAGAACACAATACGATTGTGTGTCTCAGATTTAGTATTGTTGAATGTATCAGGGGAAGCTACAGTGAAGGCTTTGTGGGACAAGTTAGGGACTTTGTACCAATATAAGTCCTTGGTGAATAAATTGTTCCTACGGAAAACGCTGTATAACCTGAGGATGAAAGATGGAGACTTGGTGACAGAGCATCTGAATGCATTTAATACTGTGGTAAGTTAGTTATCGTCTGTTGATATCAAAATTTTAGATCAAGATAAGTGCATTAGTTTGTTGTGTTCTCTACTATATTCGTTGAATAGTCTGGTTATTGCAATATGAAGCAATGCAACTGACTTGTCGTTTGATGAAATAATCTCATCCTTACTAATGGAGGAGATGAGATGTGTTGACCATTGCGTGTCAACTACCCATAGCAGTACACCCGCTTTTTCACAAAAGCGATAACGCTTGATCGAAGTGTCCGTGCCATTCAACTGTCATCATCAACCCGATCATGTTATGTTGTAAACACAGTCTGCATGTGTAAATTGTAAATAATCTTAGAAGATCTGAGTCATGTATGTAAATTTCCTAGGCAAACCTAATTTTCTAGTGATAATCTACCTTTCGAAAGGTTTTTTGTCTCACCCATCCATGATCGGCATAGTTTTCCTTTAGCTTAAACCCAAAGCTGGAATGGATTTTGTCCTTAGAATATTAGGGGAATCTTAGTGTGCTTCGAGTCTATGTAAAAGTAATTTTGAAGTAATCCAAATTATTTGGTTAGGTTATTACAAATTGTTTGATCTGTTAGATTATATTTGTGTCACAGAACTGGGTAGTTTATGAGGGTCTATGTCAAATGGATTTTTCGCCTTGAGATGTAAAATTGTAAAGGTCATGATGTAAAGTGTCTTGAGGGTTAGAAAATGCTTTATCCCCTCAATAGTCCTAGGTCCTAGGTGGTTTTTCCAAAGGCTAAGTTCGAGGGTCCAATAAAACTCATAAAAAATTAAAAAATTAAAAAAATTAAAAATAAATAAAAAAAATAAAAAATAAAATAAAATAAAATTTAAAAAATAAATTCAAAAAGATAAATAAAAATTTGAAAAATAAAATAAAATAATAAAATAATAATAAGTCAATTTTTTGAGGAAATAATTGCAAGATTTTATTTTTTTAATATATTAAAATGCATTTAAAATTTCGGCAAATGAGATTAAAAGAGATTTTGATCCTCATCGACGGTCGAGATCATTTTGACATGGATCACTCAAACTAGTTGTTGGGGAAATTTTCCTTTAAATGGGGTGTCAGGGGTCATTCGATCTAGGACTGTTATGCTATATAAAGCTCTCTCGTAGTCATTTTTTTTTGTGCAATAAAGAAAGACTTTGGAGTTGAAATCTTGCTCGTGTTACTCTTTCGGAAATGCTGTACGATATTTTATTTCTGTGCATGTTTTTTAATTACAGCCATTGATGATAGCTTTATGAAGAGTGATTTTAAACACAGTATCTTATTTAATCACTAGGGTTTGAATGGTGGTTAAATTTTTGAATATGATGGTAGGTATCTCCATTAGATCAGGATTTTAGTATAGTTTTCTCCCTCTTTGTTAATGGTTGAATTAAGTTGTGCAGGAAATCCTTTTTTTGAGATTACCGAGCATTCGGGGAAGTTTTTGGCTGAACCAACCAACTCATGGATTTCATTTTCTGAAGAGCCCAGTTAGTTTTGATTCCGGGCTTATCATTTGAATTTTTCTTGTGAATGCATGAAGGGTTTTTTGAAGCATCTCACGTTAAACTTAAATTCTGAAAATATTTTTGTGGCATAATGAGAGATCTGGCTATTTAGAGCCTTTAAACTATGAGTATTGTAACTGTTTGGTTGGTTTTTGGTTTATTTTTAGGGTTTCTTGTATGAGTTCGCATATACTACCATGATGATGTTTTGAAGAAAAACTAGATTATGAGGAGATCACATTTATATGTCACCATTGTCGAGAATTTGGAAATCTCTATAGGAATTTCCCTCTTCTTTCTGTAGCCACTACACCTGATTTGGTGGAAAGCAAGGACCCCAAGGGATTAAACAAGCCTATCATCTATCGTTGAAGCTCCCTTAGCCCCTTTGGCCTCCATACAGTAGAAGGATAGCTAATGCCATAGATGGCTTTAACCATTGATAGCGACACATTTTGACCATGATCCCGTAGATATAGTAATGAAGGATTCACTCAATTCCTTCGAAGTTGAATTTAAAACAAAAACTATCCATAAGATCCATAAAGAGATCTTGGAACTAGTTCTTCAATAAATTCTTATGGTATATCTAGAGGATGACAAGAAGAAATAAGAGTCCAAATATATGGACCTTTATTCCCTAGACAAACTATGTATTGTAAAATCTTGGAAGGGAAATGATCCTATTTGCATTGTTGAACACCAAGTCAAAATTATAACCAATGATTTCCTCAAATCACATGGACAAGAGCAGAGAGAAATCTTGGAAATATCTAGCACTAACCTGACTCAACCATGGAAAGCTTCCCCTAAGCCACATAAATAAGAAAAGAGAAAGCATATAAAGAGAAACCATAAAATCTTAGAGGAACTATGTTCAACTCTCGCAAAATCAAGTTAACATATGAAGGTAATCACCCTAATGATCCCCACTTGCAAGAATGAAATTTATCTCTAAAAAAATTAGGAGTAGTAACTATAAAGGTAAGAAATGTCCCCTCATTGCTAAATGGAGATCGGAAAATCCAATTCTTTTAATGGTTCAAGAAAAAAAAAATTAAGTGAATCAATAGAGATTATTGCCTCCAAAAGGATTAGAGGTTTCTAATCAATGATAATAGATACTGAGGGGCAAGTGGGTAGACTTTCCATATTTTGGAGCTATCAAAAGGTCTTAGTCATATAAATTTCTATGAAATATATGGTCTTAATAGTTAAATTCTAGCTTATTGGGTGAGAGGATATATGTTACTTGTCTAATGCTAATGGACCCACACTTCCTAGAGATAAAACCGTATTCTTCAACTATATCCATTGGCTCAAGTACTTATTCGTGGACTCTCCTTGGGTACTAGATGGTAACTTCAATCTAATAAAATCCAATGGGCTTCACAACATATTGCATCTTGAATAGATTGCTTCTTAATTTTGTAGGACACAATCTAAAGAGTTATTTTCATGGAAGGTTTAGTTCTCATGAGGCATGACATGGACCAAGAACCCACTAGAGGAAATTTCGGCCTAAAAGTGCCCATGAAATGTTCACGTAATTTCCACGTGATAATATGTAAACCAATCAAAATAATTTATATTTAAAGAGAGGTACATGCTCTAAATAATTTTAAATTATTTCATGTGGGCATCCATGAAATTTTTATTGTTAATTTGGGTATAGGTGCAATATATTAATAAATTTGGATATTCATGAAATATTTCATTAATGTTGTTTACCTACCTTTACCCATATAAAATAGAATATCGAAAAAGTTATTAACGCAATGTAAATATTGATATTAGTGAAAATATTAAATTAAAAATGTGGGCACGTTTGACATTAATAGTCATGCCCAAAAAAAACACCAAATTAAATAGTTATATATATATATCGTCGCAGTTAAATATAAAAGACTTAATAGTTAAAAATAAAATACAATCATAGTTAAATATAAAATAGTTAAATAGTTAAACACAATTAAATATAAAATAAGCAAAAAAACTTATTCTAGAAAAGAGAAATTACTAGATTCCAGACCAAAATATATTTTCTAGGTGAAGTTGTGGCTCCAATAGACAATGTCGTTAAAAAAAACCAGTGATACATCTTTGTAGTTGTCATTCTCTATTGATAGCCCTTGTTTACTCGAGATACTTATTAACTTTGAACATCCCTATACCTAATAGGGTAGGTAAGTTAAATGTATGGCTCACTTTATTTGCTAGAAGTTTATTGCAAGATTTTAAGAGAAGTTGCTTTGGAATCATTTTGAAACTATAATAGCCAATTGATCTCTTTCCATGGACCAAATGCATGTAGAATCCATGTTGAATCCATGATAATATTGAGAGGGGGGCGATGAATCAATATTATACAATTTTTAACAATATTTAGGATATTTAAGCTATATTTGTTAAACCACATAAAAATCATACATCAACCAATACACATAGATGAGGAGACACAAATATTTATGTGGAAACCCATATGGGAGAAAACCATGGAACAACTTCTTCTTTATGTATGAATGCATGCACTAACCTACTATTACATCAATTTACTATTACCAACGAGAAGAAGACATCCATCCCCCTAGATTTATAAGCACCAATCCCTTGATTTACATGCACCGAGCTTAAGAAGACACTGATCCCATGATTTATAGGCACCAACCTGAACCAAATTCCCATCCTCTAATTTATAGGCACCAAACTAAATGAAACATTGATCCCCTGATTTATACGCATCACATGTGAAGGATACTTTGATCCCTTTACTTGTAAGCACCAACCTCAAGGAGACTTTGATCCCCTAATTTATAGGCACCAACTTGATATGCATATCAAATCCCTATTTCATAACATTTTCAAACTCATATCCACAAGAATTCGAATGAAACTTTCTCATACAAACTTCTTGATTTTTCTCATCCTGTCTTTATCATCTCTACTACTTTGATCTCAGCTTGATGTTCAACTACATCTCATATCTATTCTGGTCTTTGCTTCTACAAAATCTTGTATATGGTACTAACACTAATCTCTTACATGCTACACTTTGTTCTTGTTCTTCACAACTTAGAATCCAAAAAGAAAATTATATTTCAAACCACATCACACTTATAGACTTCACAACCTTTATCCACACTTCGATTGAACATATTCCCTGTCCAAGTCGCGCATCTTCTATATACTTTATCCTCGGAATTCTTTTGCCTTCATCTCCACATAGTTCATATTTCTCGGTTCTTCTTCTATGTGTTTGATCACACACACTTTCAAACTATTCATACCCACTCAAACCTCTCTTAGTTCAGATATTAGTAGAATAGACCTGGTCAAATCCAACACGCCATGGGGATCCAATCTGGATAATGTGCATTAATTTTCTATTTTCGTGGTTCCTTAGCCCTCAGGACTAAACCCTTGAGCGCTTGTGACCATGTTTAAAATTGTTTCAACAAATCTAGGATCAGAGTCCATTTATTCTAGCTGTAGGGGCTCAACTATGACCATGTGTTGGGACTGTACTTTTAAATTTTTTAATGGATATCGGGTAGTTCAAGTTCCCACCTTTCTTCTTACATGCCAATATGGTAATACAACGAGATCAAAGTCCCGTGCCCAATATTGCATTAAGCCCTTAAGTGTTAATCAACTCCCATGTGACATTATTTCATGACCATTTGTTGACAAATTCATTGGATATCAGGTAGATTGGGCTCACTGCTCACTTTCTACATGTTGATATGTTGATGAAAAAATATCCCTAGACTGAGTTTCTTATTCCATGTTAAAAGCATTTTTCAAGAACTTTATGGGTGGAATCATTACCTTTCTACACTATCTTGGTAGACAGGCTATAATTGACAATTATTTTCTCGTTAATTTGGGACTTTGTCCCTCAGGTTGATTCATTATTGTTTCCATTCTAGCACTACAATGTTCTAATAGCACACGACATAATATGGGACCCACAATCCCCACATAATCTAACACATGACCTGCAACATCATCCACTACAACCAATCAAGACTTTCCATGTGTACAAGTGCTAATGTGTTATTTCCATGTGTCACCTACCAAATGTCCATTTGACTAGCCAAAAACACTAAACATGTCTTCCACGTGCCATCACTTGTTATTGACATGCATTAGGGGAATTTTTAGGTATAAAATGGACCTCCTACGAAAAATGTACAACTATAATAATTTTTATAAGAACCAATAGGATTTAAGATGATGATGTCAACCATGGGGGATGATTCACCATTTTTGGAGTGAAAAAGTAAAAACATTAAAAATTAAGAAAACTACCTTTTCAACTCGTATTTTCAATTTATATCCCTATGGTTTTACTTAAATTTCGAGCAGGATTACTTGTTGGATGCACAATTTAATTCCTCATCTAAGGAGTACCTGTGTTACAAACTTTTGATGGACCTTACTACACAAAAAATGAAAAATACATGAAGAACGTGATTGCAATAATGTTCTTCACGTATTTATCATTTTTAGTGTAGTAGGGTCCATAAAAAGTATGCAAAATTAGTACTCCTTGGACGAGGAATAAATTTTTTCATCCAACGAGTATTACAGCTCGAAATTTGAGTAAACCCATAGGGAGATAAGTTGAAAATACGAATTGAAAAAAAAATTCTTCTTTTTTCCCTCTAAAATTTGATTTTGTAATTTAATCTCCACTAATATTTCATAATTTCATTAGGAGGCCCATTTAAGACCTCAAAATTTCCCTAATGTCACTGCCACCTATCCTTTTTCCATGTGCATTTCCAAGTCACCTAGCTTGTTTTGGTACCTCCTTATCTAGCGTGGTGGAACATACTCTTACCTCTGCACAGGATTTTTTGTTGCACAAGATTTAACTTCCAGACACCATTACCTCCAGACGAACCTTTTTCTTCCGCACAACCTTGGATTCCACACACCATTTATTACTTATTTTATTTTTCCCCACATATCTCCATATCATATTGGGAATTTGGCACATTTTTTTGTCTTTTGACAATTCCAATACTCTTGAAGTCCAAAAGGGTCTTATCGCTTGGGAGTTGGCCTGTTGACCCTTTATGACCAAGATCGATCATTAGGGCTACCTCCTTCTTGGCCTTTTTAGCCTTTCTGGCTTCCTCTACATCCTCAACCTTTGGCCTTCTCGACCTTCTTGGCTTTCCTTCCTTGCACTTGAATTTCTTGCTCAACCAACCTATTTGGCCTTCAACTACGTGATCAACATGTGCTTGAACTGCTTACTTAGCCAACATATTCAACCCTTTTTGCCTGATCTATTATTCTCATTGTTCCTTTGTCACCTCTTCTATTTAATCTATTGTTCTTCCTTCGATGTTACTGACACTACTACAGTTGAAATCAATGACAACATGTGTGCAACAATGGTTCATGAGTTTCACATCAATGAGAATGTGTGTGTAACAATTCTTCGTGAGTTTGGCATCAATTAAAAAGCACAAATTGTTCGATGGTCTACTCTACCTACCAGGGGTTTGCTGCAAGAATTTAATGCCTTATTCACTCTATAACATTTTTGAAGTTGTCATAGGCAATAGACTATTCATTCGCAACTAACTTTGTTATGGTAGATGAAATCATGAAGGAGTAAATTTTGGACTCTTTAATGTGTGCTCTACTAAGTTGTTTGGTGGGAGATTCCTATTTGAACTTAATTTTCCATTTCTAAAGAATACCACAATATCACATTGCATTATCATGTCATTGAAACTTGAAATATTATTTCTATGAGGTCTTCACAAAGGTCATACTGTTGTTTTAGGTTTGTAGTTTTAGGTTTTAATATGTTCAAATTATGAATCTCCAATATGTGCATGCAAGAAGGAGCCCTACAATCTTGTATGGTGTCTCAGAAAACAATGTTTCTCTTAGGCATATAAACAAAGAATATGTTTTTTTAGGTTTCCGCAAGTGATGCTTTCTCTTAAGCAAGTTGTATTATAGACCAAGATAGATACAACTTTAATAAACATTTAAAAGGTCCATTGACCATATATGGTAACTTTATTTTGGTAAATTTAGTTCTAACATTCACCTTTTTGAGCAATAGGGAATTATTTTTGTTAGTGACAGTAACTTCAAATTGTTTTATTCTAATTGAATGCTTTCCAAATTTTCCAAGAGAGATTTTGCAACTACAATTTAAGTTTAGTTTGTTAGAATTTCTTATGTTGATTTATAAAGCTTATAAATCTCTATTATATTGTCATCATAACTGTGAGAGGGAAAATAATAACTATTTGAAAAAGGAATGACGAACTCTTTTATTATCTTTCAACAGATAATGAGTAATAATACCCCAACTACTTTAGGAAAACTATTATGGATTTAACTTGGTGACAAAAAGATGGAAATTATTTTTATGTTATCTCCACAATCTATCAGTAACCGAAAATAAAATGACATATAAATATTATAAGTTTTCGAAAGAATTAGTCAAAACCTTGATGGGATGAATCATCACTTTTCTATACTAGCTTGGTAGACAAACTGTAATTGACAATTATTTTCTCGTTACTTTGGGACTTTTCCCATCGGGTTGATTCATTGTTGTTTCCATTTTAGCAGTACAGTGTTCCAATAGCTCACAACATGATATGGGATCCATAATCCCCACATCATCCACTGCAACCAATCAAGACTTGATATTTCTCTGAGTGCTAATTTGTTCTTGCCACTTGTCAACTACCAAATTTTCATTTAGCTAGCCAAAAATGCCAAGCATGCCTGC
The DNA here is from genome assembly GCA_000404065.3 of Pinus taeda. Taxonomy (NCBI): domain Eukaryota; kingdom Viridiplantae; phylum Streptophyta; class Pinopsida; order Pinales; family Pinaceae; genus Pinus; species Pinus taeda. Next base: position 138,265 of record APFE031523914.1, on the reverse strand, counting down.
CACGTGTCATCACTTGTTATTTCCATGTCATTGCCCCCTGTCCTTTTGCCATGTGTCTTTCCATGTCACCTAGCTTGTTTTGGTCCCTCCTTGTCTAGTGTGGTGGAACATACTCTTACATCCACATAGGATTTTCCATTGCATAAGCTTTAACTTCCAAAAATCATTAACTCCACATGAACCTTTTCTTCCGCACAACCTTGGATTCCACACACCATTTATTACTTAGTCTATTTTTACCACATATTATTCATTTTTGTTTGCATCATATGTGCTCTAGCCATGAAAATTGGTGGAGAGGCTAAGGCACATAAGGTATCCATGACCTAGAAATGGTTTGGGGAAATTCCACCCAGTTGGAGAAATATTAAAATAATTAATATTTTTAATGGGGTTCGTAAGTCTAAACTTAGGAAAATTAAAATACTAATGGCTATTAATATAAAACTGGGTGAGAATATTCTAAATTACATGGATCATACCAAATCTAATATTAGCCATTGATTAGGGACTTAATCTTGGTTGTTGAAGACTCAACATGAAAAGTATAAGAGGAGGCTTGAGAGTCAATTGGAGATACAACAAATTGATAAGTCACTTTGATTTTTTGGAGTAGGTTTTTGCTGAGAGAATCGAGCTAGTGATTTGTTGCAGCAAGGGGTTGTTTGGTAGAAGGCTAAGAATACATAGGAGAGAGTTAGAGATAGTACCAGAGAGATAGCATAGAGCCTAGAGAGGCTGACACATAAGTAGTTGGGAGCTACGCAGAGGCTGAAGAGGCTAGCGTGGGTGATGCTAAGGGTCTGAGAGTTCACGAAGAGAGCCAAGGGGCTCATGCAGAGGCTAGAAAAGTTGATGTAGAGCTAACAGGTAGCACTAAGATACTTTCGTGGGGTAGACTGAGTGTTGGTGAGCTTAGAGGGTGATGTAGTCCCTATTAGAGTGACACAGAGAAGTGGAAGTTGTCATAACTGTTGTGGGATTGTTCATCCAGTGATTGATTAGCTAGAATATCTCTCTCCAAGGAGAGGTACTATTGCTAAGGGAATTCTTTGTTGGGTGAGCAATTTCAAGCACCCTAGTTGTATTCAGAACCTACATAATAAGAAAACCCTCATATAGGTTGCATCAATTTTCCCACATTGGGTTTTTCCAAGGATGATTGTCCAAAAATAATGATGTCCCTTATGTGTTTGTCTCATTTATTTCAGTTGTTGATATGTATATGAGTTAAGGATGCATTTGTGTTTATTTCAGTATTTATATTTATAAATAACTTGTTAATGGAATAAACAAGTAGGATAAATTAAACTAGATAATGCAGTAGGGATTTCTATCATTTCAAGATTAGAAATCTAAACATGGTATTAGAGCATTGCAGATCACATTAGAACTGAAGGCACGAACAGTAATCCAGAGAATTTGCAACAATAGCAGTTCTCTCAAGAGACGATGTTGTTCTAGAGCATAATAAGCAAGAGAAGAAGTGATGCAGAGCCTGCGTCATCAATTCGAGCTAGGAGCAGGCTCAGCGTAGAGGTAGAGAAGGGAAGATCAAACCTACACAGTAACCCATCATCTTTCTCAACCGGGAAGGATCAACACTATTACTAGGAGGAACAGATTCTACCATTTTCGAGATTGCGCGGAGCCTGAAAGGCTCAATTTCTTCAGTTATTGGGGCTTGGGGAGCTGTGCGCACATTTTGATTGAGAAGTTGGTGGGGTGTTGTTTTTGTCGGTGCAGAGCAATACCTAAGGGGAAAGAACCAAGGTAGAGGGAGTCGTTAACTTGAAGGATTTCTAGCCAAGAAATCCAGATCCGAGTTGTAGCTGCAAGGAGGATTGGAGAGGAACGGTTTGACATTTGGTGAGAGGATTTCTACCTAGGAAATTAGGACTTAGAGGGAGATTTCTAGAAGGGGAGTTGAAACGCAGAGGGATTCTATAAGAGGAGATGAAATGGTAGTAAGCGGACCGAGGGATTAGAACAAGCTGGATGGGGCTGCCAACGTTTTCATCTAGAAGGTCATGATCATGGCAGTCCTGGATTGACATCACATTAAGGACTTTGCATTGAGAACTATGGTTATCCTAATCGAACTAGATGAGAATGAGAAGTATGAGGATGCAATGGTGAGGGAAAAGTGCATGATCGTAGACGGGGTCAAAGATCATGCCATACCACATATTGCTAAAAAAAACACAACAAAGGAGATGTGGGATACTTTGACGATCTCGTATCAGGGAACTTCCGTGTAGCAGAAGATGCTATTGGAGAATTAGTTGTGGTCATATCAGATGTAGAAGCGAGAGATGATTGATTTGTTCTTCCTCAGATTGCAGGAGATTCTTGACCAACTGACTTCCATAGGGTCGACAATAGATCTGGAGTCCATTCTGAGGACCACCTTGATTGCAGTCTCTAAGGAGTGGGAGACATTTATACAAAGTATTTTGGGTAGTGCTACTCTTCTAGGATGGGAGGAGATGTGGGCAACTCTTCATCATGAAGAGATCAAGAGGTTGACCAAGGCAGGGAGAAGTGGCAAGGGAAGTTGAATCAAGAAAGAGGAGGAGGAGGATGTAGCTATAGCATCTCCGGGACATCAAGGGATGAGAAAGAAGAAGGACATCTCCAACGTGAAGTGCTTCCAATGTGTTGAGTTGGGACATTATGCATCCTAGTGTCCAAGGAAGAAAAAAAAGCGGGAGGCTTCCGACTCCAAGGCATCTCCAATTAAGGCAGAGAAAGAGGTCAAGACTGATGACAGTTGTGCCATGAGTGTTCATGCACCTCTAGAGAAGAGGCTGGGAGACATCGAGTTGTAGTGAGGAGGACTACATACTAAGTGTAGGATCCTCGAGGTGACCAAACTTTTGTATCATATCTAGATACGGGAGCGCTTAATGATAGTAGTATAATGATAGATGTTGGGTGGAGCAAAGTGTAGCAGAGCAGTAAGGCATTGATTGGGTGCAGAAATTTGAGGCAGCGCAGTGGAGTGTGTGGCAATGCGAAAGGAGAAAAATTGTATGCAATAGCATAGTAACAACAAAGGGAGCACAATATAGCAGCAGAGGCAGTTTCAGTTTCACATGGCTTCCAGACTCTCTGGGATGTCGGTATTTGGGAGAAGTCAGTTACCTACTTCTTGATAACTGGGTTGCATTGCAACAGGTAGTAGTGGCAGTGATAGAGACAACATTGGCATCATATTGAGAGGGAGCTACAATACAGATGTAGCACTGGCAGTGGCAGTGTCATGGGCAAAAGTACAGGAATCATCAGTGCAGATGATGTGAGGCAGCAGGCCAAGCATCAACACAGGTACCTATGTGGAGGATCAATGTGATGGTTCCATGGTGAAACGTTACTAGAGCACATTCCTCACTAAGAGGGAGTGTTGATTTGTGGTAGAATCAGATGTGATCTAGCCATCAAAAATGGTGGAGACGCTAAGGCACATAAGGTATCGAAGACCAAGAAATGTTTTGGGGAAATTCCACCGAGTTGGAGAGATATTGAAATAATTAATATTTTTAATGGGGTTCCTAAGTCTAAACTTAGGAAAAGTAAAATATTAATGGGTATTAATACAAAATTAAAATATTAATGGGTATTAATCTCGGTTGTTGAAGACTTAGTAGGAAAAGTATAAGAGGAGACTTGAGGGGTTAGTTGGAGATACAACAAACTGATTAGTTAGTTCGATTTTCTAGAGTGGGGTTTTACTGAGAGAATCGAGCTAGTGACCTATTGCAGTGAGGGTCAATTCTATAGAAGGCCGAGAATACATAGTAGACAGGAAGAGATAGTACCAGAGAGAAAACGTAGAGCATCGAAAGGCTGATGCAGAGGCAAGTAGGATCTAAGTAGAGGCTGAAGAGGCCAACATGGGTGACACAGAGGGTCTGAGAGTTGATGCAGAGAGCCAAGGGGTTGATGAAGAAGCTTCAGTAGTTGTAGAGGCTAGCAGAGCTGATGCATGGCTAGGAAGGAGTGTTGGGTGATTTTTGTTGAGGAAACTAAGTGCTAGTGAGTTGAGAGGGTGTTGGAGTCCCTATCAGAGTGATGGAGAGCAATGGAGGTTATCATAGTTGTTGTGGGATCATTCATGAGGTGATTGATCAACCGGAATATTTGTCTCCAAGGAGAGGTACTACTGCCAAGGGCATTATCTGTTAGGTGAGCCATTTCTGGAACCCTATTTGTATTCAGAAATAGCATAATAATAAAATCCTCATATCTGCTACACCGGTTTTCCTGCATCAGGTTTTTCCATGGACGATTGTTCAAAAGTAACGGTGTCCCTTGTGTGTTTGTCTTAGTTATTTCTGTGTTGATATGTATATGAGTTAAGGTTGCATTTGTGTTTATTTTAGTATTTATATTTATAAATAACTTGTTAGACAAATTAAACCAGATAATGCAGTAGGGATTTCTATCATGTCACACTTAGATATCTCAACGCATATCTCCATATCATATCGGGATTTCGCACATATTTTTGTCTTTTAACAATGCCAATACTCTTGAAGTCCAAAAGGGTCTTAGCCCTTAGGAGTTGGCCTATTGGACCTCTATGACCAAGAGCGATCATTGGGGCTACCTTGTTCTCGTCGTTCTTATCCTTTCTGGCTTACTTTACCTCCTAAAGCTTTGGCCTTCTTAGCCTTCTTGGCTTGCCTTCCTTGCATGTGGATTACTTGCTCAACCAACCTATTTGGCCTTCTATTACGTGATCGACATGTGCTTGAACTACTTTCTTAGCCAACCTATTCGACCTTTGTGTTCGAGTCTATTGTTTTTCTTGATCCTTTGTCACCTCTTCAATTTAATTCGTTGTTCTTCCTGTTGGATACCTATACCAATAGGTTTCATTTTTCATGATTAGAAAATTCAAATGGAAAAATATGCTCTGATTTGCTGGTACAAAGATCCCATATTTTCAAGAAAAGGAAAGGTGTGTACATGCCTTCACATCTATTAAATTTTGATGGATGGTCCAACAGTCTAATCTCGATCATGCCATGTTTCAATTTTCTGTTGTAGAATAGAGAAAGAACTCTGTCCAAACTCTTTAATCTTAACAGATCAATAGTTAGGCAGAGAAAACTAAGGTTCCCAACTGCTTAATCTGGGGCCTTGGAAGAAATACGGGTAGTGCTAGATAGGAAATCAAAGGAAAAAGCCAATGGAAAAGAAAAGGCACACAAAGGGTCTGCAAGTTCAAGTGCACCCTCCAAGAAGAAACAAAAAATGCTAGGCAAGTAGTTGGGTAGGTAGATGGGGTTGCAGAAGTGGTGTCCCTACCAAGCTGAATTTTGCTGATTAAATACAAGGAAAACAACATCATGAAGCATGTCTAACTTCCCTTTTTTCCTAATTCATCACTCATTACTAACATCCCCTCACCATTTGTGAGTATGAAAGAATTCAAGGTTTTATGTTGGTTCTTATTGCCTTTAAAAGCCACATTTCTTGTGCAAAGTTCTTTTCATTTTGATCTACTCTTTAAACTAAGTTGTTTTCAAGAAAACTTAGTAATATCACTCCTCATTCACCTTCTCCCTTCATATTAACCTCTAACTTTTATTATCTAGCTCACTATGTTTCCCTTTCCCTACTATTATAACACCATGGTATTTAAACCCTGAACATTTTATAAATGCCCCCTCCTTGGCACTATAGCCATATGGTTCACTACCAAGGAATCAAATTGAAATATGGTCAGTCTGAGAACCCAAGCCTAACCTCTCTTCACCCCTCAGAAACTCATCTGCTTAGCCCACCCTTCACTTTGCCAAAGCAACCTTGAAAAAACCCTTTTTTCACCCTTAGACCCACTCAAAAAAGCAAAAATATGCAAAAGCCCACATTATCCGCCTTATCCTAAGTCTGGGACCCATTTGCGCATTTATGCGAAAATTTTATGAAAACCCACTTTGCCTAAGTTTTGAAACCAATCCGCGATCTTGCAAAATTTCATGAAAAACCATAGCTTCTTCCTTTTTCTAAAGTTTTCGGCTATACATGGTTTAACAAAGAAATACATTACAAACCATGAAATTTATTAAAATTTCGAAGGGTCCCACCGGGCGCAAATTCCAAGGAAAACAATATTTTAATACCCGCTCGACGTCGTATCATCCGTGCAAGTAAATGGCCCATCGACCGTCCGATCAAGCCATTTTCATCCGACGGTTGACATGGATATCGGACTGGCCCCGACGTCCGAAGAATATCGTCTGATATCTGTCAGACGCTGAAGTCAAGCCGGGTCCACTCGTCGCCCCCAAATCTCATCGGATCCCCCTCTCACATATTCCTTTCCGTAGCATAAGAGGTCCGATATCATACCGGCATGGTTTCCGGTTTTCTTCTAAAACTGCCTGCCAGCTTCACCGCCTGTGTCAGCGCAACGTCCGCAACCTCCGTCCACCATTGCTCCACCTGTTTGACACCTCACCACCCCCGTGGAACACTCATGGGTCGCCATGTCACCTGACGACGTCATGTTGACGTCATCTGACCCTGACCCACCTAGTGACGTCATGCTGACGTCATCCAAAAGAGGCGCGAAAGACCCAAAAAAGCCATATTTTGTCAATTTTCGCGTTCTTTTTGCACTTTTGCAAAAAACTATTCTTGCACCCTCTGCATGCATTTTATGACCAAATTACACCAACATGCTCAAATCAACCAGAGGACCTTCGGCGCGCCTACCCACCTGCATTGGTGACCCGAACCATCAATTTACCAAGTATTTCTCCCTGCAAGTCTTCTCTAAAGCCTGGTTTTTTCTGCAATAACTGAAAACTCACTTAAAAGCACTAAAAACGTGTAATTCACCGGGCAATTCCCTGCACCCAGTTCCCACTTAGATATTTAGCGGTCGAAATTCACTAGCCGAGCTTGTTTGAACCAAACTTTTATTGAAAACCTGCATTTTCGTTCATGCAGTCGTGAACAGAAACCCGGAACCTACACTTAATTATTGAGAAAGTTCTGGTAAAGACTAAGATTTGCCCTCTCAAGTGACTGAAACAGTATTTCAATTGCTGCAAACTTGCCCTGTTACCCTTCATTTCTCAATTTACCTCTTCACTCAAGCAGCGTTCTTTCCTATTTTTCAGTCGAAGAAACAACAGTCCATATACAAAACAGAATCCAAATAATCATGGAGACTCCAGTTGCACCTGTGGCCCTCAATGTTGCCCCTTTGAATGCCCCTCAGAGAGAGCTGGAGTGGCACGATTTGGCAGACTTGGACTACCAAATCTCAGAGGACTCCTCATCACACAGCAAGTTCCACCTCCACCTACTGAATGAGCTTAAGACCAAACATGTGGATGGGACAGACATATTAGGCATTTGGGATTCCTTCATCCCAATTTTCAGGCTCCCTCAGGTTAACCAATTCCCTGACCTGATTCATCTATGTGCTGTCTGCTATGACCCCATTCAAAGAGATGTGCTTGACCCTTCAGGCTCAGTTGTATTCTACATGACCCATGAGGCCATTAGAGAGATGCTACAGTTCAAGACTCAGAAGAAATTGGTCCCCTTGTCTCTATTGGATTTAATAAACCAAGGAGCTAAGATGCTGACAGATGCACAAATCACAAAGCTCAACCAATTGTTTATTAAAAACTCTGACATTGTGCTGTACCCTCCTATTTTTGATGGTTACCTCAATCAACTGGGTGTAGATCTTGCAGATATGATCAGTTCCATCTTGGGGTACAAATCAGTTGAATTTATTGATGAAACTGTACTGGTGATGATGACTATGTTTTCCCCTGGCAAAACTCCAATCTATTATAATTATGCCATATACATATCAGATAAGATGCATGAGCAGTTTTTGAACCTATCAAGAGAGAATGTGTTCAGATACACCTCCTACATCTACCACCTGATTCTATATTATCAACATGAGAAGTTCTCCTTCATTGTCAAGAGAACAGATGCACAAGGCAATCCAAGGTTAGTAGTGTACTGGACCTCAGTGTTTCATTGCAGAACCTACTCTCCATACACTTACTATGAATTTATAGACCTCTTCATTCACCCGGCCATGTCCTTGTTCCTAAGATCGCCTCCTCCAAGACTGACTGATGAGATGCAGAGAATCCTGCAGTTATCCAAAGTGTACAGCATTGGGGATTGGTACTTTTACCAAAACTACACCGTAATCAGAATATATGGGTGTGAGTTACCCCCATACAGATTGCCCAAGTATGTGCCAATGAGACTATTTGCCCTTGAATATTTCAGGCAATTTGGGAATGCCGATATGGTACACTTTGCAGGCAAGGGCAAGAAGGCACAACTGAAAGTAAGAAATCAATTGGGCCACCTTGTTTTGAACAAAAGGGAAGGCTGGAAAGAAGCTGATAGAAAGCTAGAATGCCTTGGCCTGAAGACCAGCTTCCTCTGGAAGCCCTATCACCCTAACCACTCCATATCATTCAAAAGGCTCAAATACAAGCTCTTTAGCTATGACCATGTGAGTTTGCCCACATTGAAAAATTTGCCAACCAACCAAAATGGAAAAGGGGCACACTGGAGGAACCGGTCACACAAGAAGAACTGAATGAGAGAGCTAGAAGACACCTTCTGAAAGTGGCTGACTTGGAATCTCCTCCACAGGTGTTCGCTCTGCCAAAGCCTCAAGCAGGAGCAGCTGCCTCATCATCTACATCACATCAAGAGGCAGTCCAAACCACAAGCCAAGCTCAGAGCAAAGGCAAGGAGAAGGACATGGAAGAGAAACAGGTACAACAGGGACAGGTTCAGCCACCCCAATAGGTACAGCAGCAAAAGGAGCAACAGGTACAGGGGGAACAGATAGCAGAGGCCCCAATGGCCACTCAGCAGCAACCAGCACAAATGGCACTCCCCAGGCAAGATTCAAGGATTGACTCCTCTGTCCTCCAAACCCCTCAAAGGGAGGACGTGAACAGAAAAAGAGATAGAGAGACTCCCCTTACTGCATCACCAACTCAAGGGGAGAAGAGGCAAAGGCTAAATCCTTTTTCTGAAGAAGAAATGCCAATGGGGCAAACTTCAGGTACAGGCCTGCCCAGCATGGAGGCCTCAGCCAGCTCCTTCCAACAAGAACAAGACAGGGCAGCAGTAGGAGAAGTTAGCTCCTCAGGTCAAAGGAGGGAGGGTGAGAAAAGCATTAAGCAGTAGTTTAAGGACATCAAAAGCAGAAATGAACCTTTAAAGCTGCAACTATATAATCACTTGTTGAAAATGGCCCCTATGAACCAGCAAAGGCTCATGTCTGCATATGATGCACATGAAGGAAAAATGATCATGAGCCATTCTACGCCAACAGTGCAGAAACCAAAGTCAGTTGCAGATTATATCAGGACCGACCTGGAGGTCCTGTCCAAAGACATCCACCCAATGGATCAAATAGAATTGCACAAACAAATGGGTGAGATGGTCTATGCCACATTGGCAGATAAAACCCTGGTGAACTATAGGCTACAAAATAGCCTGAATAACACCACTGCACAACTTGAGCTGGAAAGGGATTCCTCCCAAGCTAAAGACAATAGGATCAAAGCTCTGGAAGAAATCATAATAGAGCTTGGATATGATCCTAAGGATGTCAAGGCCGTGCAAGAAATTCTGAAGCTGAGGATGCTGATATGGCAGCATTAAGAAAGATGTTAAAAATCCCAACAACTCTTCATCCTCAAACAGAAGAGATTGCCCAGCTCAGGCAAGATAAGGATGCAGCTGCTATGCTGATGACATTATAAAAAGAGCTCATCCACACCCAAGAGAAGCTGCAGGAATCAGAGGCTACCCTGGAAGCAGCATTATAGCAAAAGGAGGCAGGACAAACCTCACAACCTCCTCCAGAAACAATACACATTGAGGAAATCCCTCAAAACACTGCCCCTCCCAGCCAGCAGGTACAACAAGCAGCACCATCCACCTCAGCACCAACAACAGAGCAAGCTGAAAGCCTTGATATGCAAAAGATGAGGAATGAAATTCAATTCTTGGAGTCTCAGGTGTCAGAGCTAAATCAAGCCAAGGACAGTCTGGCAAAAATAAATGAGAAATATGGCAAGTCCAAGCAGAATGTGGCTGAAAGAGAAAGGGAGGTAAAGGCCCTCAAGAAAAGGATAACTGAGCTAGAAAAAGAGCTCACGCTAGACAAGGTCACATCTGAGCTCAAAAGGGTCATGTGGGGCAATATTGGCCAGTCTATCACAGACCAATGGGAATATATTGAAGCCATCCATGAGCAAATAAAGCTCATTGGAAAAGCACACAAAGAGATACAACGGGCAAGGGCATCTCTAGGCAGTATGCCTGAGATTGCCACTAGAATGATAAACGTGCTAAATTACAGGACTAGCTCCCAGCTCATTAAAATAGGAATTGGCAATAGGACAGAGACCATTTCACTGATCAAAAGGGTCTTGACATTAAGAAACCTGATTCAGAGCTAACAAGTGCGAGGGGGAATATATAGCAATCTCATACAAAATATCTCAGGCATTGAGTCATCTGAGAGGGAAAATATCTTCACTAACTCGTACAGAAATTGCAGATAAAAAGTTATTACAATATTTAATGAACATTAAAGGCTCTCAACTCCTGTCAGAACAAGTTGACCTTTGGAGCTCACGGAGTCGGTTGAGCGCTTTGATATAACTGCCGAATGACGTGTCTGTGCAGCTGTATCTCCTGTAGCTTCTCGGCCCTGTCACCTGTGACTGCTAATGCTGCTGTGGTGGCCGAATACTTGTGCTGAGTTGGCTCAGCCTCTTTCTGCATACCTGCTGATGTGTCTTTATCTTCCTGTGTATGAAAATTTAAATATTTTCAAAAAGTAATAACATAATTACTGACTTTTATTTAACAGTAATTGTATCAAATTTTCCCATACATCCGGTGTAGGCAATTGATGCCTCAAAATTGACCCCATGGTCTCATCGGCCTCTGTATACTTGTAAAAATGGGGAGGCTCATCAAACAAGTGTGTGATTTCATTCATAATAAAAAACAAACTTTCTACCCTGTTGAAGAGGATCTGCCTTGTTACTGGTCCTGCTTCTGCTGATGAACTAGCTGCCTCTGAAATTTGATTCCCAACAAAGGTGTTCACTCTCTTAGCATATTTTTCATGTGAGAGCAACTTTCCTGATGGCTCCAGTAGGCTAGGCAGACCCCTGTTTTGCAATGCCATAAACCTGTTCTGGAATTTGTTGATGTCTGCTTGCATATCCTGGGTTCTTCTTTCCAGGGTCTGGGGTTAGACATTGGATGTAAGAAGTTTTCCATATCTATTCTGCTCCTCTTCTACTGTAATTCTCAGAGAAATAATACAAAGGATGATGGAATTTCCAAAGCTCTGTGTTATCTGATCTTGTCTGGTGCTTAGCTGAAAGTTGCAGGATTCCTACGTATCTCATGACTCAATAAGTTTCTCTTGTAACTCTTTGTTATGTGTTTGTTATCTTTCATATATCTTTCATGTTTCCATGTTTAAACAGTTAATAGCAAGGAAAAAGAATAGTTCCAGGACTTAATCACAGATTACCCTGAACTCAATCTAAGCTATTTTGAATGTCTTTTCTTCAGTTATGGTAATGAAAGCATAATTCTTAATTGCTACCTTTCACACTATATCATCACAGTGATTTATTATTTCAGGAATTCAAGTTTTCTCCTGAGGAATACATCCCTTTCTCACATCCCAGCTTAGTGAAAAATTCTTAACTGCTTTTCACTGGTTGTTTACACTCCATAATCACAATTTAAAATTTGTTTCATGAAGTATCTAAATGGCCCTGTAACTCCAGCTGCATCAAACTCAAGATTTCAAATAACCAATAACCACAGACTCCATTGCCCAATGGATTAATTTCACCTGCAGAACTACAACTTTAAAGTTTCAGAAAGACATCCTCCCAACCAAACATAAACCAAAAACCTTAACTTCATAACTAGCCTAAAATTTCCATAGAACAGAGACAAACCTTAAAGAGAGAGCCCTCTCTGATTACAGCTGGGCTAGAAGCTGTAATCCAAAGATTGGTTAGTGGTTACCCCGGCCGTATTCCCTTGGGAGTCATAGGGAACAACCTGAGTGTTAACAGGATCGCCCCCTCCAGATTTGACGGCTGTTATCCATATCGGGCACCCTTTTGTGTGGGCACGTTAGCACCCGACGTCCGACGGTTTCACTGTCGTACACTGGGACAGCTGGCGCCTTCCCATTGCATCGGGCCACCCCTGACAGAAACCGCTTCCATAGCAAAAGCAGTCCGATGCCCCCCCAAAACTGCCCTTCCCCTCACATGACAAGAGTGTCGCGTCACCCCGCCACGTCGGCTCCACCTCACCCCTTCCTGCCTGCGCCTGGCCCACGTCACCTGCCACCGTGTCCCGCTACCTCATCACCCAGCCGTACTGCCATGTCACCCTGCTAACATCAGCATGCTAACTTCATATCCATACCAGAGGACCCCACTGCTGATGTCATGCTGACGTCATCCATCATACAGCTGATGTCATGCTGATGTCAACAGCCAAAAAATAGAAAAACGCATAAGCGCAAAATTCAAGCTTCGGAGCTCTGGAATGAAAAACAGAGGCAGTTTTCGATGCATCGCTACGGGAAATGAGCCATATTGGAGAATCTTTAGGGAATCTTTTGATTCCTCGGCCCTTTTTGCACCGAACAATCTCGATTTTGCAATTTTGAATGCATCAAAAGACAGAGAGAGACCAGGATCACAGGTTAAAGAGTATCAGATCAAATATGCAGCTGAAAAGCATGTCAAGGAGTATCAGTGTTGTGGCGAAGTGTATCAGAGGAGATTTTCTCAGGGCTCGAGGCAAATCTAGCATTAAAAGGAAAGCCCTAAAAGTCAAGAAGCAGTTGAGGACGCATTGAAAGCTCACTAGCACAAATGACTGCACATTAAACTCACAGAAGATCAATGGACCAGAACTCAATGCATAGTTATTACAAAATCACTGCACCAAGCCACAGAGAACATCACATTAACTCAATTTTTGATCCAGCTGCCACTGGCGCAGCCCAAAAAAGACTTGATTACATTTAATTCCAGCATAAGTTAGGTTTAGAAAGCTTTTTCCTGCAGACCTGTTTAGGTCGGTTGTAATAAATGACTCTAGATATTTTGCTTATATATACCACCCTGAAAAATGGAGTAGGCGTTGGTTGGTTGTTGATCTTTGTTAGTTCGATATTTTGCTCAAACTCGCACTGTAAATGTGATACTTTCTATAATCAAAGATTGCTGAAAGTATGGATTCTGGATCTGTCTGCTGTGTCTCACTGGTCGAGGAGTGACTATGGAATTCCTGTACTTCAACATGGTTCAATAAGTGTTTCTTTAACTCTGTTTAGTTTTTATGTTTGTGTTATCATCATTCCACCATATAAATTGCAGAAAAGAAGAATAGTCTAGGATTTGCTTGGCTGCAACTTAGGCTCAATTTCTGCAATTTCTCTATGTTTTCATCAGGAATAGTTATGAACATGCATACTTAAATGATCTTGTTTACGCTGTTTCTTTCACATATGAATGTTAGTTTAGGAATTCTTAACTGCTCCTAGATAACCATTCATTCCCTTCTCCTTCCTGTCATTTGGTGAAATATTCTTGATTGCCTTTCATCACTGATTATCATTCCATCTTTTCAGCAAATTGGTAATTGTCTCATGTGTAGCTATCCCGCTCCATAATCCTCTTATGACCGAGAAAACGCAACAGCAAGCCTTAATCCATGACTCCATGCGCAATGGTTTGAAACTTATCACACTTTCCCTTGCCTCTCTGCTTGAAATTATCTGCCTCACATTCATCTTCCATCCAAACAAAAAATCAAAAACCCCTGAAACTAATAGCTAGCCTAAAATCATCCTCAACAAAGCTAAATCATTAAGAGAGAGCCCTCTCTGATTGCAGGTGGGCTAGAACCTGCAATCCAAAGATTGGTTTGTGGTTACCTCAGCTGTATCCCTTCAGGAGCTTAGGGACAACCTGAGTGATAACACTAACTAGGTTTGGTTGCCCGAAGATTTTAATGAGCGATCGCGGTACGCACTTTCTTAATGAAACAATCAATGCGCTGACTGAAGAGTTCCAAGTTTATCATCAGAAGAGTACACCATATCATCCTCAGGCCAATGGGATGGTTGAAGCCTTTAATGTGATATTGGAGAATGCACTGACAAAGGTTTACAATACATAGAGGAATGGTTGGGACGTGCGCATACCAGTTGTGTTATGGGCCTATAGAACTACTTGAAGAAGCTTACTAGTCATACGTCGTTTAGGTTGGTCTATGGCGTAGAGGTTGTGATGCCTATGGAATATATCATGCCTAGTCTATGCATAGTGACATTCATAGGGATGGTGGACCGCGGAGCCTTAGAAGAGTAGCTCGTACAACTGACAAAGCTCAAGGAAGATAGGTTTCTGGATGGATTCCATCAATAGGTTTAGAAGGAATGTGAAAAAGCATGGCACGATCAACACATCAAACTACACACCTTCAAGGTAAGTGATTTAGTTTTATTATATGAAAACAAGTTTGATAAATTTCCAGGAAAATTTTAGATGCATTGACTAGGGCCATATGTGATCAAGGAGATTAGCGATAGTGGAGCAGTTCAACTTGTGAAATTGAATGGAGATCCATTTCCGGGAAAGGTAAATGGAAGCCTATTGAATCCATACATCGGGGATCTAGCCCGATGACTACATGATGGTAGCATAGTCTTAGTGCTCCAGGCAACTGCAAGGAGGCGTGGGACTATAAACTACACTGCTCGGGTTGTAGAGCTGCGTGACAAGGGGTCTGCACGACATATAAGGATGTCACAGTACCAGAAGGAGCGTGAAGGGAGCTGCACTATAGGGGTGGAGACCACACAACAAAACCAAAAAGTGACCATTACCATCACTGTTCATGATTTCTGCCAGCAGGCGGTTAAAAGGAGTGGGCGACTGGCATTTAAGGAATTTAAAGTTGAAATCATGTGTGAAATCTTTGGAAATCTGCCACCAATCTTGCATTTATGGATGGATTTTGCGGCGAATGGTCGAATTTGAATTTGAATTCGCCTATAAATTATAGGTGGCTGTCCAACGAGAAACACTTTGCATTCTAAGAATTTCTAAGTTTTCTATCTGTTTCGCATGAACTGTGAGTTCTTCGAGGATTTGTTCACAAGCCCCGTGTTCGATCAGTATTATGAGTTAGACAGGAAGCTTATCCTCGACATCATGCTAGGACCAGGTCCTGCAGAAATTGTAAGCGCTAAAGAGACTATTGCCTCTGAGGGAGCTGCCCTTGAGGGAGCTACCCCTAAGGTTGTGATTATGGAGGTACCACCAATAGTTCCTATGGCGCTGAGGTCGCCGAGGCCAAAGCCTACACCAACAAGAGAGGTACCTAAGCCAAAAAAGGATAAGAAAAAGAAGTCAATGCCGGTGCATGAATCACTGAGGAAACATGCATCCACACAGGTGCAACGGAAGGAAAATCCAAGTGCAAAGGAGAAGGGGAAGGTGGTAGACCTGGAAGCGGAGGAAGGTGCAGAAGACATCGATATTGAGGGGGTAGACCCTATTTCAAAGCTTCTGGAGTATATCCCTCCGTGCCAGGGCAAAGTAAAAGTACCGAAGGACCCAGATGAGGGACAATTCCTCCTTAACACAACCCTATTACCAGAGAACCTACCCTTTGAAGGTTCGGGCTTAGCACGGATCCCACATCTAAAGCTTGAAGATTGGGATTTGGTAGACCTTGAGAGGTTCCCCCACCTAGAAATAGACACCTTCATGAGGAGGGTGTTCTACAAGGAGCTTGGTGTCACTGTGCTAGAGCCAGTGGAATGGATTTGCGGATTTAACAAGTCAGGGTTGTTAAACCTGCTATGGGTGCATCACTACAACTGCGCTTCAATAAATTTGAAAGTCATTAAGTAGTTGTTGTGCCTTGTGCATGACAGGTGCTTATGGTTGAGTGAGTCGATACCAATCACTGATATGTTGATCCAACGGATCACATTGTTACCTCATTCTGGACTGAATTTGGCCAAGGCATTTGGCAACAAGATGAGAGAGTGCAACCTCACTGAGAAGATGAAGGACAAGTTCAAACTTGTCAAGAAGTCATGCGGGTATTACATTACCAACATTTCTGACCTCGCAATGAAGGTGGCTACTGAAATTTTGGCTAGTAAAGTGATGAGATAGTGACGTGCAGATGAGGTGCTGACACCAGTGGTCTCTTTGGCATCGCAATGCGCAGAAGGAATACAGTTAAACTAGGCACACTACGTGTGTAGCGAGTTCCTCTTGAATTGTAGAGAGGCACAAGACCAAAGTAAGACCTTTCATTATTCATATCTATTACTCTCGATTGTGCTGGTCACATGGGAGTTACTGGACGATAGCCAATTCCCTTTGATCGAGATATATTTACCAAAAGTAGCTCATTTTTCTTCTCTATGGGCCACCAAGGATGTTGTGTGGGTTAGAGAAAGCAAAGTCTTTTAGGTGTTGATGGAGGCAAGCATCCGCACAGCCATCAATTGAAGGGCATAGTTGTCACCAATTGTGTTCAAGCAGTTGTCGGGGTATATGAAGTTCAAAGTAGACTTCCATCATATTTAAGTCTGGGCATGCAAGGACCTTGAACAAAAATGGTTTGACTTACCCTACCTGGCCACGGATGATGCAATTGTAGAACTCATCAAGCATTGGCCAACAGACTGGCATGTTCCATCCGGTGAGGCCATTAGGACTAGCAAGTCCACGAAGAAGCAGAAAGAGGAAGCAGCCAAACTAAAGGTTCAGTAGCTGGATGAGAAGAGGAAGAAGGTGACTGAGGAGAAGGCCTGAGCAAAAGTATAGCGCGAAGAAAAAGAACAGGCAGAACAGGAGGAGTGCGGCTCCGACAAAAGTTAGAAGTCTCTGTTGCCATAGATGGAGGAGGAAGAGCGGTCTGAGCAGGGTGGTGGAGATCAGTAGGAAAGTACTCTCTTCTGGGTGAAGCGGTATAGGGAGCAGGATAAGGAAGGACTGCGCAAGAAGGAAAAGGCCTCCAAGTCGTCACTAGATCCCATTACCTTGACAAAGGGAAACTTGGATGATATTGACAATAAGGTGTGGGATACAATGGCAGAACTACTGCAGTAGTTTGAGTAGCAGCAGAAGCAAGTACTGGTTGCCATACAGTCAGGTATGCACAATCTGCAGATCCAAACAACTAAACTACAGGCAAGTGCAGGACTGAGCAGCACGACATCAACTAGTTTCGCACCGGGGACCACTCAAGCAGCAGAGTTGGTTCGGTCAATGGATCTCTTGGTACTCACACTACCTGATGGAGCTTTGAATGCAGAGGCAGTCGCTGACAAAGAAATTGTCAGCACTTTGAAGAATGTGGGCCTCAACTTGGCGGCGCTCCCTAGCGAGTTCCTTCACATATTGCAAGCAAGTGTGATTACAGAGCTTAAGGCCTGCGAGCAGTGTGTGCTGAGCATGATTAGTGAATATAAGGTTAAAACTAAACAGATGTTTGTTGAGAAGACATTAGTGCTTGAAGCATGGAAGAAAGTGCAGGCGCAGAATGAGAAGACTGCAGCCGTGGTGGCCGAGGCATGCAGGATAGTCCCTGAATTGCATATCCCAGAGGAAGCGCCGGTGGACGCCAAGATCAAGAAGTTGGTTGCAGGTGTGCGCGAAGCAAAAACATAAGTGGCCAAGGTTCAGTTTGAATTGAACCTGAATATAACTGAGCTCGATTTGAAGTCATAACCTTCAACTCCACCAGAGGTTAAAGAAAAACGCGAGGCAGCTGTAAAGGAGGTAGTCAGAACAATAGATGTCGTGGTAGTGGATTACACTGTGCTCTTTGAGTAGTCCATGGAAGTAGTCACGACACTCCAGGAAGATCCTAACTTGCAGAGGCTAAACAGAGAGGCCTGTGAGTTTGAGTAGTAGTACAATGAAGCAAGAGCAACGACGCGCACCATCGCTATATCACAACAACTGGCCAAGTTGCATGAGGCAAAGCAGTTGCTTGAACAAGTGGAGGCAATGCAAAGGAAAGAGGCGGTCCTAAAGGCCAAATTGCGGCCTTAGCTGGACAAGGCCTATCTTATCTCTGCCACAATTGAGGATAAGTTGGCGGGCCTACCGAGAACACAACAAAAGATAAAGGAAGATAGTGCAGGACCAGCAACAGAGCAGCTGGTGGAGCAGATCAAATGAGTGGCCACGCAAAGCACAACTCAGGTAACAGTGGCACACGTAGAGCTGGGAGGTTTCCGTAGTAAGATCTCCATTCCAACAGAGTGAGTCGAGGGAGATTCACGATATTTTTGTTGGGGGTCTGTTGGGACAAGGTCCCCTAGGGTCAATTTTGGGGCAAAAGCCCAAGTTTTGGGGCAAAAAGCCCATGTTTTTTTTATAAATAATGTAAAGTGGCTGCAAGATGTGGTCGCACAGTGCGTAGATAGTGAAGTGTCATAAAGGATTTTACCCTTCTTTTATGTAAGTTGTGTTGGCTTTAGTAGATTTACCCATGGTCCGCGAACCATGGGATTGTATAAAAATGAGAGTCTTAGAGAGTCTAAGGAAGATAACTAAGGATGAAGATGAATGTAATGGGTTAGTAGAAGCGAAGAGCGAAGAGTCTTAGAGTAGAAGAGAGGCTCTGTAGCTGTGTGCACAGAGGCCTAGAGTAGGGTCTGCAGTTGAGTGTGTGGACCCCTACAGTTGAGTGCACAGGGAAGTGTTGAGTCTATAAGAAGAACTGAAGTATCTATAAATAATATTATTCTAGAAATATCTGTATTTTGCCTATTTTCTCCTGTTATGAATGAATATGCTATTATGTTATGATGAATGATGGGTTTATGATTTACTACTATATTGATGCACGATCCTGCATGGTTACATTGTTGTATGAATGCAAGTACTAATATATGTTTACACGAAGAATATCTTAATGCATGTTAAAGATATCAGATACTTAGGCTGATCTGGGTAAATACAAAAGTAGGAATAATCAGAGAGGCATGTAAGTAGCTCATTCATATGTTTGGGGTCTGCGAAAGATAGTCGTAGACCTTTGCGAAGGTCTAGAAGTCAACTAAAGGAAGTATATCAATAAGCCCTAAAAGGCTTATCGATCTGCACGAAGGAAAAGTTAGGGCATAAAATGACATTACACTAATCTCTGGGTGTGGAAACTTGGTTCCAGCATCCTCCCATGCTACTTCAGGTGAGACTTTAGTCCACGCTCCGTGGATTGGTGCCAAAAGGGCTAGTAGTGTAGGGATTTGTTTGGCAAACTTAACTCTAAACTTGGGTTAGGACCCACTAAGTCAACACTTTTCTAGGTTCTGACCAATTTCGCTATTTAATGTCTCTTACAAGATCATCTTTAAAATTATGATGACATGACTAAATAAAATTTTTCCTTTCATCATTATTGAAAACCAATGAGGATTTTTCCCGAGAAGAAAAATCTTTGATAATGTAATCATGATATAGGAAGTGTTGGAATCTAGCTGGTGAAGAGGAGATTAGGGCATGATTATAAAGTTAGATATGGAAAACACATTTAATAAGGTCCACCACACCTTCCCTTGCAAGGTTATGAAAAATATGTGCTTTCATGAATGTTTCATTTAGTGGCTAGTGTGTATTGGTTCTCCTTGGATCCCCCACTTATGAATGGAAGAAAACTTGTTTCTTCAAATCCTCCAGGGGGCTAAGGTAGGGTTCCCCCTATCTCTATTCTTGTATATCATCATGGATGATTCTTTGAGTAGGAGACTGGAGTTTGAAATAAGAATAGATCATCTTCTGGGGATTCGTTTCTTTGCAGGTGCTAGAAGCATCAACTATGGGCAATTTTTTGATGACGCGATTCTCCTGGGAGGAGCTTCTGTAGTGATTGCTAAATGATATAAAAAGGTCTTGGATAATTTTCTTATAGCCTCTAGAGTATTGGTTAATGAGGCCAAATCACAAATCTATTCATGGATCATCATCACAATCCATTAAAGGAAAATTGAAGAAGCCCTTAATTTCAAAGTGGTTAAATATTGATAGAGTTTAAATACTTGGGAATTCTAATATTCTTAAATAATTCCTCCCCAAAATCATGGCAGAGTATAATAGACAAGATTAAAATCATAATGGAGAATTGGGGAGCTCATTAGCTCAACTTGGCAGGCAAAATTGTCCTAACTAAAGTTGTATTGGCATTTATACCTTTGTTTCAATTCTTGACTCTCATGGCGCCCAAAGGTATATTACATAGGTTGGGGATCCAACTGTGCAAATTTCTTTGGGAAGGAGCTAAGTCTTCCACAAAGATTTCCACCTTGTAAAATGGGCCATGGTATGAGAAACCAAGCTTCACGAGGGTCTTGGTATCATAGATACAAATTTGATGAATGTGACGCTCGAGGAAAAATTAGATTTGAAATTGAAGACAACCAAATTCTTGATGGTACACATTATGAAGGCAATGTACATAAATCCTCTAAGGAAGATCATGAATCCAGGCAACATTCTCCTATCTGGAAATTCCTCTCATATGCGTCCATTCTAATTAATTCCCATCTAACTTGGATCCCTGAGAATGGTGGAAATATCAGATTATGGGGATATTTTATTCTTCATAATCCCCCATTGGAGAATGTGGAAGAATTATGCCCCTTAATGAACTACATGTGTCTTCAAGGAGCTAACACTTTGGCTCATATCTCTTCCAATATCATATTCCTCCCAAATCCTCTCTTGAGCTCAATCCTCTTCATAGATATTTTGCCTTTGATGAGCTTGAAGGCCAATGGGTGGGTGCTCTATCTTATTAGCCTCCCACTTCCTTGTCTTTTAAAGCAATCATCCCTAGCTAGAAGTTTCTCTTGTCCCATAAATAATGGTTGATTGGAAGAAACAACAAAAAAAAGGGTTCTTCATTTTTATGGGGCTTCTAATAAAATCTGAGGGCTGGCTGCATGGGGTCTGGGAAGGAAGACAAATAATCAAGCTGAGATGTATGGCCTTCGACAAGGTTTATGTACTAATAAAGACAAAGGAATCAAAGACATTGTTATTCTAGGAGACTTGCTAATCAAAATCCATTACCTCATTAGGAATGGTAGCTCAAAGGACAATTTTGTTGCATTGGTCCTCCAAATAATCAGAGGACTATTTGACTCTTTCCATTCCAAATAATTCTATCATATTCTCAGAATTCATAATGTATATGTTGATTCATAAGAAAATAAATCTTGCTCCATGGAGAATACCAAGCTTGAAATCAATGACTCAAGTTGTTTCTGCCCCATCCCCTAAGGCTTCATGTCTCTTGGTTCTTGGTACTTCACTTAATTTATTCCTTTTATAAAATTTTGTTTTCAAAATATCCCTAAGCTTCTTTTCCTTCCTTTCCCCCTATTTTTCCGCACACCCTTACTCCCTAATCTCCCTCATCCACCCCCCCATATTCCCCAATATGCCATATTATATTCCCTTCTCATGCTCCCCGCAAGCATAATGTTTTGGATGCATAATTTGATTCCCCTTTACGTGGCTTCACATGATGCCCACTGCCATGCATTTGATGCTTCCTCTCATTTGCATGTTTTTTATTAATGCATCTATCTACCCATATCGTGGAAATGACCTCTACTCAAGATCACAATGGTTTTCATTAGAAGCAACACTAGGAAATTTAATGGTAGAGTGATGAGAATCGTGTGGTTGAGCAGGGGAATTGGTGATAAATTAGACTCCCACCCATATCCTACATTATCCATGACTAAATTAACTTCTTGGTCTAATTCACCACCTTGGAGGCCTGTTAATTTTGATTTAGCTATGTTCTTAAACTTCATTGTGGTGTGATCAGGTGATCATGTCCTAAGTGGAAAAAATGCTCAAATTTTGAATTGCTCAGAACTGGTTGAAACTAGAACGACCAGATAGGCCTCATCCAAATGATCCTATAGCTACGAACGACACTCAAATCCAACACTGTATGGAGGAGTTATCACATTTTGAAAATGCCCAATAAACTGCAAAATTTGAATTTAAAAAAAATAAAAATAAAAAAAAGAATATTTCGAGGAATATTCCATGGTATATTCCCCAAAATATTCGTGGGAATATTTTGTTTTGGAGGGCCAATCAGGGGCCAACATGTGGCAAGCCTGGAGACCACCATGTGGCCCCAAGTTTGCAGTTTGTTATGGCAAAATTATATGCACTTCGCAGGATTCGACCCCAGGTCGGGTGACCGCCAGCCCACAGGCCCGACCGGCCTGCCTATACGTTGGTTCTTAACCAAGTATGGGCTTAATACATATTTAAAGTTTATTAAAGGATTGGTTGGGCATAGAAAGGGGCCAGCCCCTAACCATATGACCCTGGCGTGGAACCAAAGGCTTAAACTCGGCGGCAATGGTAAACCCCGACGGTTAAGGGATCACGTGGTCACATGTGTGCAATTAGCACCAACAGTTATGGTCCATTTGGCAAAGTCCGCCTTTTTAGGTGCTTGTGCCATTTTAGCGGGCCTAACTGTAGGTAAGCCACATTTGGTGGAGTTTTTTTAGGTGAAACTGGAGAAAACTTCTGGAGGTCAAAACTTTGGCTAGGGAGATCCTTTTTGAGGAATTTTTTTTATTTTTATTTTGGGTATTCTAAGTATTTCAGAGCCAATGGTACAGGTTTCAGAGCCAAGAGAGCTCATATTCAGGTGCTTTTTCAGCGAATAAGCTTGGACAGCCATTAGGGCCTAGGGAGTGTTGGAGATGTATTGGGCTATGGTTAGCCATTGGAGGTGAAACAAAAGTCATTCTTGACTATTTTCTCTGTTCTAAACTCATTTTCAAAGCTTATTTTGCATGTTTAGGCTTTCTTATCACCGTATAACCATTTTTAGCATCTAATAAGAGCAAGGACATGCCCATTTGGGGGCCTTGGACCCAGAAGATGTAGCCTAGGAGGGGTGAACTACCTTATTAGCTGTTGTGTTATATTATGTGAATTTATCTAGCTGTGTTTTTCAGATTTTATATGATAAACAATAAATTGAAATAATCATCCTTCACACATAAGACTCAGAAATTTACCAAAAACACTTTGTTTCAATTGCAAAACATCAGTAACAGTTTGCACATATAATTTAATGGAAATAAATACCTTGCACAACAAATACAAGTAGTTTCATTTTCATATCAGTTGGTATCGAAGCTCAAGTTTTGAGTATTAGTTTTGTCCAAAGATATTTTTGACTAATTTGCAATTTTTAATGCTTACCAGGCTTAAGCTTCAAAGAGCGAAAGGACAATTAATTAGAGCACAAGATAATCCTCAACCAAGGAGGGCCAGGGTGCCATTATCTCCAGCTTCTCATTCACCTTCAATAGCCTTGGAAGAAGCTTCAAGTATTTCTGAAAGGTGAGGAGAAGTTCCTAAAGACATGGATTCAAGAGAAGAAGAATGGGTATTCAGAAAATCTTTTTTGCACATGACTGAGATGGTAAGAATATTATACCAGGAAAGGAATGATAGGTTGGTTGGAGAAGGGTCTAAACATCAGAAAGAAGGAGAGGGCTCTTCAGGAGGAAAGAAAGGTGATGATAATTCAAAGAAAGGACATGGAGAAAATGGTGATCCACCATCCCCATCATCATCCTCTTCCTCTACATCGTCATCCTCTACCTCGGTAAATCAACCTCATAAGCCTAAATCTTCTGGAAAAAGTCCATTTTTAAAGCTATATGTTAAATTTGAATTACCCATGTTTAACAGTGAAGTCAATGCAAAGAAACTTGACAACTGGATAAGACAATTGGAAGTTTATTTAAGGATTCAGAACTTACATGATGATGACACCAAGATTCAGTTAGCCTCTTTAAGGATGGAAGGAGAAACATTGGTATGGTGGGAAGCCAAGACCAAAGATGAGATTCGAAAACATGGTAAGCTTACGTTATCATGGGCTAAATTTATTTCCGCAATTAAGAAGCAATTTTATCCTCTTGCTCATTTACAAAATGCTATAATGAATTGGCAAAGTTTTAGACAACTTAAAGGACAAAGTGTTCAAGAATACACTCAAGAGTTTAGGAGAAGAGCACTCTTATTAGGGGTAGACTTACAAAGTCAAGACACTTTGCTGAAATATATAGGTGGTTCACACAACTACCTTAAACATACTATCCTTATGTTCAATCCTACTAGTCTAGATGAAGTTTGTGTACAAGCTATGCATTTAGAGACTAGAGGGAAAAACACTGTTGATGGAAATGAGGGTAGTGATTTTAAAGTCAAAGGAAGAAAAAGGATTGCGAACTCTAGAAAGGAAAAAGGGAAATTCTTTTGCAAGAATTGTTCAAAAACAAGCCACGATGAAGACCATTGTTGGAAGCTTCATCCGAAGCCGAAACCAGAGAAATATAAAACCAAAGAAAAGGAAAAAATTGTAGCCATTGTTGAATAGGACTTAGGGTTTGAATCAGGTGATCAGACAAAAAGTATTGCCATGGTATTGAAGAACATAAAAGTTAAATAGGTTGTACAAGAAACAAATCCCAGTTCTAGCACATTAAACTATCACAAAGAAACTCAAAATGGAAAGAGGAGGATAGATCTATTTCATGTGAGGATAATCTCAAACCACACAAAAATAGACACACTTTTTGATAGTGGGTCTCAAGCTAATCTCATCTTAGAAGACTTGGTCAAAAAACTGAAACTTGAGACAACTCCACATCCAAAGCCTTATCCACTTGGGTGGATATGCAAGGATGAAAACTTACAAGTCTTAAGGAAGTGCATCTTGCGCTTTGCCATAATAGCTCATTATGTTGATTGGGTTGAATTAGATGTAGTACCGCTTGACATTACAGGTGTTGTGTTGGGTAGTCCATATTTATTTGACAGAAAAGCAATCTTCCATCACCATGAGAATAAGTATCACTTGTTCAAGAATGGAAAAGAGTACATTGTGAGAGCACATAAGAAGAAGCTAGAATCTTCTTTAGTCCATGCAGGGAAATTGAAGAGGCTATTTAATGCAAGTCAAAATCTGACTTTTTTGATGGTTAAACAACAAGATTTTGTACAATTTCCTTTTCATATTATCATTGATATAAATGATGATATGTTTCAGTCTAATAACAATTTGTCTTTGAAAGAAGATGACAAAAGGTTGCACAAGATACCTTTGGTGTCAATCGGTGCAGAGAACGAAGTGTCGGTGCAAAGTGGTGCAAGATTCCATGAGAAGGAAAGGCATGCAAGCAAAGAGGGCACACAGTTCAACATGGGTCAATGTTGGTTTCAGAATGGAAGATTGGTATGGCGAGAAAACTTGGTCGGGATTTCGCACAAGTATAGGGCTCATTCAGCAAAACTTCGCCATGTGAACAATTGGCAAGGTGAACTTTATTTTAAGTCTTATTTGAATTTTGACCATTGTAGAAACAGTATGCTTTCTGCAAAATATAGTTGCTGCTCTGCAAATTTCAAGAATTTGTATCATGACTTAGTCAATTTTAGCAATAGTCGGTCAGTGAATTCAAGGGAAAATTTATCTTTTTATGAGAAGCTCAATTTGATGAAGTTGGGAAGATTTTAGTTATTCAAGGTTGGAAAAGTGGAGAATCAGTCTCCTCATCTCCATTTTTGGTAATCAGAGAGATTTTGGGGCCCAAAAGCTTCCCGTTTGGGAGGTTTGATCAGGTGATCATGTCCTAAGTGGAAAAAATGCTCAAATTTTGAATTTCTCAGAACTGGTTGAAACTAGAACGACCAGATAGGCCTTGTTGAAACGATCTTGTAGCCGTGAACGACACTCAAATCTGACATCGTATGGAAGAGTTATAGCTTTTTGAAAATGCCCAATAAACTGCAAAATTGAATTTAAAAAAAAAATTAAAAAAGAATATTTTGAGGAATATTCCTCAGAATATTCCCCAAAATATTTGCGAGAATATTTTGTTTTCGAGGAACAATCAGGGGCTGACATGTGGCAAGCCCGGAGGCCACCATGTGGCCCCAAGTTCGTAGTTTGTTATGGCAAAATTATATGCACTTCACAGGATTCAACCCCGGGTCGGGTGGCCGCCAGCCCATAGGCCTGACTGACCCGCCTATACGTTGGTTCTTATCCAAGTATGGACTTAATACATATTTAAAGTTTATTAAAGGATTGGTTGGGCGTAGAAAGGGGCAAGTCCCTAAGGGCCAAACCCTAACCATATGACCCTGGTGCAGAACCAAAGGCTTAAACTCGGCAACAACGGTAAACCCCGACAGTTAAGGGATCACGTGGTCACATGTATGCGGTTAGCACCAAAATTTATGGTCCATTTGGTGGAGTCCGCCGTTTTAGGCATTTGTGCCATTTTTAGTGGGCCTAACTACAGTTAAGCCACATTTGGTGGAGTTTTTTTAGGTGAAACTAGAGAAAACTTCTGGAGGTCAAAACTTTGGCTAGGGAGATCCTTTTTGAGCGATTTTTTATTTTATTTTGGGTATTCTAAGCATTCCAGAGCCAATGGTAGGGGTTTCAAAGCCAATAGAGCTCATCTTCAGGTGCTTTTGCAGCGAAGAAGCTTGGAGAGCCATTAGCGCCTAGGGAGTGTTGGAGCTGTATTGGGCTATGGTTAGCCAATAGAGGTAAAACAAAAGTCATTATTGACTATTTTCTATGTTCTGAACTCATTTTCACAGCTTATTTTTCCTGTTTAGACTTTCTTATCACTGTATAACTATTTTTAGCGTCTAATAAGAGCAAGGACGTGCCCATTTGGGGGCCTTGGACTCGGAAGATGTAGCCTAGGAGGGGTGAACTGCCTTATCAGTTGCTATGTTATATTATGTGAATTTATTTGGCCGTGTTTTTCAGATTTGATATGATAAACAGTAAATTGAAATAATCATCCTTCACACATAAGACTCATAAATTTACCAAAAACACTTTGTTTCAATTGCAAAACATCAGTAACAGTTTGCACATATAATTTAATGGAAATGAATACCTGGCATAGCAAATACAAGTAGTTTCATTTTCAGATCATGGTGTCCAAGCATTCATCTTTCAGGAAGCTCTGTGAAGAGCTCTTCTGTCTAAGATACTAGTAGCTTATCCTTTGGATAGTTCAAATGTTGGATTGGCACTCCTATTCGTGGGAAAATTGGTGAAAATGACTCTCTGGTTCTAAAAAAACTCTAACAACACCTAGTCTTTTATCCTCAATTGGTTACAAATTGGCTCGAGTTCTTTTGGAAGAAGGTAATTCTGGGCTTCCAGTTTCCAATTTTTTCATTAACATTAGCCAAGGTTTAGATGGAAAACCCTTTATGTTAGGCTCCTATTTCGTTGCTCTTCATTCTAATTTTGGCTTTTTAGAATGGTTTGAGGCTCTTTCGGGTGCCTCGTCATCAGTTCTTAGGTCTTCTCTCTTTGGTGGTTTGAAGAACTATTTGGTTTGGAAGAAGTATATCCATTTTGGGCTTCTAGGCCTTTAGTTGAATATATTTGATTATGAAGGCTTGGAAAACAATCTAGACGAGAAAGTTGCATTTTATGACCAAGATTCCTCCAATTGGAAATTCACCATTAATATCTTTTCTCCTCTACCAATTTTGACGGTCTTCCTACACTGTGTCATTTTCTCGGGAAGGCTTGTTCCATCATCACATGCATTTTGTTGCTCTTATGGTATCTGCTAAAATAGCAACATGAATGATGACTCCAACTCTGAGACTTCAACAACAGTAAGCCCATGTTCCCACTATCTATATGCTAACAAAACCTTTCAAAGGGTGGATTATGAC
Source organism: Pinus taeda (assembly GCA_000404065.3). NCBI lineage: Eukaryota > Viridiplantae > Streptophyta > Pinopsida > Pinales > Pinaceae > Pinus > Pinus taeda. Next base: position 110,360 of record APFE031523914.1, on the reverse strand, counting down.
TTTCAAGTTAAATTTTTTCACTTGTATCACTCTCAAATTGAACAAACTAACAATATCATGTCCCTCTAGCATCAGATATCATGTCTCGAAGACGAAGTGGATGTTCCCTGGGATTTAATAATGGACCTGAAGCTCTGTAAGGATATCTGTATTGGCCAATATCAACTCCAAGAGGAACTATGCAAGATAGACATTCACTACAACAGGCCTGCCACTGAAATGATTAATATTCATGTAGAAAATCACTTGTTATTGGTGTATTTTGGTCCTTTTGTGGTTCTGCAAGTTATTTTGAAACGATGTATATCTTCGTAAGGGGGTATTTGGTCAATCTGAATATGGGTCTATGTCGATAATTGGAATGTAATATCCTGTGTATTTGTTTTGACCAAGCGTAGATTTAATGATAAAGCTACTCATTTTTGTTTAAAAAAATATTACCATGGGTTTTATTTTGGAATGTGTTTTATGAAATTTTAAATAAATTGTATAAAATGGGTAGTAAGATTTATGAAATATATATTGCCGTGATTTTAGATAATAATTTAATTTATTAAAATGTTTTATAATGAAATTTTTTAAGTTTAGATAAATATTTGTTAGTTTTTTTTTTTTTTTTAATAAGTGAAATTTGATAAGTTTTAATAAATGTTTTTTTGATATATTATTTGATAACATTTTCAGTGAAATTAAATATTTTTGTAATGTTTAAAGTGAATATGGTATGGATGGTTTCTTAAAGAGCTTATTATGTTTGTGTTAGGTTTTAATTATATTTTATCTTTTTATTTAAAAATATCAATTTTTAATTAAAATTAATTAATAAATTTTGTAAAAATTATGTGTGACTTTGAATTTATAATATATTAAATTTTATATCGAGAAAATTCAAAAGATCATAATTTATCAACAAAGTTTAACTATAATATATACATACAATAATAATTTTTAAATATTATTAGTTTAATTATATTTTTAAATATTTTCATACTTATATTCTAAGTGCATTTATGTTTGTGTTTGTTTTCGGGTTCAATGACTTTGAAATTCAAATAAAGTTAGGCAAAAAATTTGACATATAAATATATATATATATATATATATATATAAAACATGTGACACACATAAACCACCTCATATCTATCTAGATTCTATTGTATGTACTTTAGGCATATCTCAGAGAACTCTAAAAATTTATGACAACTAAATAAATTTACATAAAAAGAACTACTTCATAATTTGAAATTTATTATAGGGAGAGACATTTGCAGAACATAAGTAAAATTTATGACAGCTAGAGAATCCAAAAAAATAATTTTGTATTTTATGACAACTAGAGCACATTCGGAAATTTATGATATCTAGAGCACATTGAGAATTCTCAAATTTTACTTACAATCTATTCGACATCAATCAAATAGATGTTTATTTCTCATAATGCTGAAATTCATATAACATATATGTTGCCAAAAGTCTAATATTCTTGAAAATAATAATAATAGATAACCTAACTTAAGGCTTACATGCATGAGCAACCTGCCTAGAATTTGAAATGTTATCTACAACATAAATCTGGAATGATGATTTATGCCCTAATGCGAAGGATGTAGAGGTGGTTCGTGGCATGTCAAAGTCCATAATACAAACACATAGGATTATTCCTCAAACATTTAAATCATTTCCACATATAAACCATGGAAGTGAGTGCCAATAAAGAACCAATTGTCATACATAGTAAAACTATTATGTTGTAGTATTGTAGATCGAAAAGAGGGTTATAAATTCATCACATACATTGGCACCCATATCAAATTCAGAAAACCCATATCATTTTTTATATATTGAAAAACAATTTGTTCAAAAAGTATTCAAAATATATACACTTTAAAGTTTAAAGTAGCTTGGAAATTTTAGAAAATTGTTCATGAAAAATATAATCTGAAAGTCTAAAACTAGAACACAAATTTTGTTCTTGATGTTCCCATGGCCTACTTGTTATATCAAAAAGTTCTATATCATCAAGAGCAGTAGGGGTTGTGAATCTACTAGAAGCATGAGCACCAAATTCAGCACTACCCCTGTCAGTGTCACTATCAATGTGAAAATCAACTTCATCCCTTGATGCATTAGGAACAAGATTTATCCATAGACTAAAGTAATTGGATGACTCTTTAGCCACATTCTTCAAAGTCAAATGCAAGTTACTACGAAAATTAACAATATCTTCTAATATTCAAGATAATAATCTATTTCTTTCCTTAGAATGAATGTGGTTAAAGGAACTCCAATTCCTTTCACATGTTGATGCACTTGATCCCTAACTTAAGATACAGATTGTAAAATTTGAAATTATGGCACCTCTGGTGCATAAAAGTCCCACCATATTGTTGCATCACATATGATTTTATCATACTTTGATGCTTTTGTTCCAAAGCACCCTTCTCCTAGCATGTATGCCCTCAACTGACATCTAACCAAAGCTCAAATTGTTGGATCTCGATTTAACTTCTCAATAGCCTCGTAAAGTTCATTCATGACTTCTTCATATTTATGTCTTGATAACCCAAATATTCTAGGGTCCAAATAGCATATTGATGCATGTAATGGTCTATGCATCATCTTCCATCTTTTATCAACTAGCTCCCACATCTCCTGGTAATCAACTTCCACATTATTAAAAGCACTTGCAATGGTCTCCTTGCAATGATCCATACTTTCATAAACAAAACCCATACAAGGTTTGCTACCGTCAACCATGCGGAGCATACATGTAACACAAATACACCACCTTCATATGTATAGATTCTATTATATGTACTTTGGGCATATCTCAAAGAATTCTAAAAATATATGTCAACTAGAGAAATTTGCATAAAAAGAACTACTCCATAAAAAGAATTATGAAATTTATGATAGCTAGAGCACATTGAGAATTCTGAATTTTTACTTACAAACTATCCAACATCAATCAAATAGATATTTATTTCTCATAAAACAAAAATTCATATAACAAATTTGTTTCCAAAAGTCTAAAATTCATGAAAATAATAATAATAGACAACCTAATTTAAGGACTACATGCATGAGCAACCTGACTAGAATTTGAAATGTTATCTACAACGGAAATCTAAAATTATAATTTATGCTCTCCTGTGAAGGATGTAGAGGTGGGTCGTGGCATATCAAAGTCCATAATGAAAACACATAGGATTGTTACTCAAAAATTTAAATCATTTCCACATATAAGCCATGAAAGTGAGTGCCAAAAAAAGAACCAACTGCCATACAGAGTAAAACTATTATGTTGTAGTCTTGTAGATGGAAAACATGGTTAGAAATTCATCACAAACATTGGCACCCATATCATATTCAACAAACTGCTATCAAATTTTATATATTGAAAAACAATTTGTTCAAAAAGTATCCAAAGTTTATCCACTTTTAAGTTTAAAGTAGCTTGGAAGTTTTAGAAAATTGTTCATGAAAAAAGAAAACTAAAAGTCTAGAATGGGAACACAAGTTTTATTCTTGATGTTCGTGTGGCCTACTTGTTATATCAAAAAGTTATATATCATCAATAGAAGTAGGGGTTGTGAATCCATTAGAAGCATAAGCACCATATTCATCACTAAATTCAGAACTATCCATGTCAGTGTCACTATCAATGTGAAAATCAACTTCATCCTTTGATGCATTAGGAACAAGAGTGATCTACTGAGTAGAGGAATTGAATGACTCTTTAGCCACATTCTTCAAAGCCAACTACAAGTTACTATGAATAGAAACAAGATCTTTTGATCTTCCATACAACAATCTATTTCTTTTCTTGGAATGAATGTGGTCAAAGGAACTCCAATTCCTTTCACACGTTGATCCGCTTGATCCCTGACTTAATATACGAATTGCAAAATTTTACAATTTTGGCGCCCTTGATCCATAAAAATCCCACCATATTGTTGGATCACTTATCCTCCTATCATACTTTGTTGCTTTTGTTCCAAATAACCCTTCTACTAACCTGTATGCCTTCAACTGACATCTGACCAAAGCTCCAATTGTTGGATCTAGATTTATCTTCTCAATAGCCTCATAAAGTTCATTCATGACTTCTTCATCTTTATTTCTTCATAACCCAAACAATCTAGGGCCCAAATAGCATGTTCTTGTTGTTGCATTTAATTATGCAAAGAGATATTTATCCACGATCTCATGCCTGATTGATATCACCAAACATAAAATTTAATGACTAATATAACCTAATAGTGATCCCCAATCCAGATGGCCATGCATGTAGTTTCGATGCAATTTCTGATGCTACAAAGTATGAGAAAGTACCTTGCCTCCTAGCAGGTTGGTCAAGGGTTTCGGGCCTGATGCATAATCCTTGTGCTCCAATCAAGTGATCTCTTTCATCCACTCCTAATCTAAAGCCTACACACAAACACAATCAAATAGAGACGACAAGTGATCTTCCATACAAGATCGCTGGCTCAAAACATCTAGAAATCACACATATAAATTACTACAAAAATGATATAAGGGGAAGCAACATAGATTTGTATTAACCATATAAATGAAAGTACATCAAATGTATAACTTATAGCAAAGGAGATCCTCTCCTCAAGCTTGTAGTATGGTCTCCTCTCCCAATACAGCAAAGCTCTTGCACTATAGTTTAGATACTCCTTTTTTACCCCCTTTCCTCTTGGTGACATTATAAAGGCTCATTCTATCCTGCAAGAGAATGTATCTAGACACCTAGGGAATTGAGAAATTAGGAAACTTTAGACAACTCATACACAAGCGGGTCAAGTTAATTTCCTTGGGAATGACAAACACTAGAAATATTTTGCACAATTATGAGATTTTTCTTAATTATATTAATTATGAAATAAATATTATCTCATAAGTCCAATATTTTGGCAAATTAATTATGAGAAATAACTCAATTATGCAATTTCACCCTTTTAACATGGGATAAATCTCACATAAGTAAACGAAAAGGTGAAAATGGATGTATTTTAGCCAAACAATTGAGATAAGTTGATATTGGGTTTCTCTCACTATAATTGAGTGGAAAATAGGTTTATAACAACTGCATGTACTAGTCTATGCATCATCTTCCATCTTTGATTAACTATCTTCCATATCTCCTAGTAATTAGGTTGCACATTATTAAAAGTAATTGCAATGACCTCCTTGCAGTGATCCATGCTTTCACAAAAAAAACCCATACAAGGTTTGTAATAATCAACCATGTAGAACACATTAACAATTGGACCACATATTTTTAAAACCTTGTCAACATTTTCCCAAAATCCACTATTGAGCATTATTTGTTCACAATTTTCCCCTTAGTTTCTTTTGAAAGGGGAGATCTCTCCCACTCAATAGTGCAAAAGAAAACTCTTAGGCTTGATTTTTCCTCAACAACTCTTTTCATAGTAATACAAAAATTGGCAAACCTTGTATCACAAGGCCTCAACAACTCTTTAGATGCATTCTTCATATATATGCTCAAAGTGACACAATGGTTGATGATGAAGTTTGCAATTGTTTTGGATCTTTGGATTATCTCATTGACCCATGGAAACTCGGCTAAATCATGTAACATTAAATCCAAGCAGTGAACTGCACAAGGGGTCCAATAAATTATACTTTTCCAAAATAATATTCCTTGAACCAACACAATTTTATGCATTATCTGTGACAACCTGGATCACATTTTTCTCCCCAACCTCTTGAATTTCTCCATCCAAAATTCCAAAAAGAAATTTTAATGTCTTCACTTGATCCATTGCATTAAATGCTTTCAGAATAAGTACCTGTCAAGGACTATAAACAAGCACATTGATCAATGGGCAATGACACATATCTAACCAACCATCACTCAAAATTGTGCATCATGTACGCTTCCAAGCCTCTTTAATCTGAACCAACTTTTCTATCACTATGTCTCATGTATTATTTAGCAAAGTGGTCCTTAAAACTTCATATCTAGGAGGAACAAAGCCCTTCCTAAAATAAATGGCATTTTTTAATACATTTTTAAAATAGGGACCCCTGGCCACATTAAAGGGAATTTCATATGCATAAAAGAATTCTACAACAACATCATCAACTTCTTGTTTCTCCACATGTTTCTAGAATTTATTTAATCTTTTAGCTCCACCTTTTTTCGCTAGAGTAGAACTTGATCGACCCATGGTTGAGATTGAATTAATGGTGTTTGAGGAAGACAGGGAAATATCCCTCTCAATTCTCTATGTCTTATTATAGTTTTTTTCCTTTTATGTCCTTAAAGTGAAATAGTCTTTCTCCAGCGACTATAGTTTTTTGCTCTTCAAAGACGTGTGAGCAACCTTCAACACCGCCTCCACTTCCATTGTTAATACTGGGAAGGTGAGCCACTACTCTAAGTAAAGAGCCAATGAATTGATGTCCACACAACTAACACGAAATATTTTCCCTTTTTTTTTGATAAAATTCCATCCAAAAAATGTTGATTTTGGAGCTGCCATTGAAATTTGAAGGTTCTGGCAGTGAAGCCTAAATTTTCTACCATTTATTTTTTTCTTAATTTACATTTAAATTAGTTTTAAAATTTTTAAAAAATGAAAGTGTAATTTCTAAAATGAATTTAAGCAGTTTGGATTATGGACTCTGCTCCGTGAAGGATGAATTATGAGAGTTGAGACACCGACTATAGATTCTAAAAAAATTGAATATTAACTCTTAACGTTTAACTATTAACTAATAATAATAATAATTGCAGTTTGCACCTGGACTCGTTGCATGTCCTTTGGCTAGAAGCCTCTGCCTAGATGTAGCTGATGGTATGTAGCATTAGTTGTTACAAACTCCAGTGGTTGAATGCAAGGACTCGTGGAAAATACACAATTTAGAGGAAAATATGGCGTGAACCTTTAAAAACCATTGGTTGCATATGTTTTGCAAAATCTCCGTTGAGTAAACATATGCTTAAGAATAACAAAATTATATTTAAACACCAGGGTAATTTAAATAATAAAAATACAGAGGAAAAAATGGCATGAATCTTTAAAAACCATTAGTTGCATATGTTTTGCAAAAACTCCATTAAGTAAACATATGCGTAAGAATAATAAATTATATTTAAACGCCAGGGTAATTAAAATAATTATTTAAATTAATTATAAAGTTTTAATTATTTAATTTTGGGGAAAAAAATGTAAATGGATTTTTTTTATTAATTTAGTAATTAAAATAATGATTTAAATTAATTATAAAGTTTATTTTTTTTATTTTAAATTAAATTTTATTAAACTAAGAAAGCAAGTTATATCAAAAAACCCTAAACTTCGAAGAATACTTTTAACATTTTTGGTGTCACACACCTGAATTATTATTTGTTTTTTCTTATTTCCCCTTTCTCCTATGTACATCTACCCAACCTACAGAGTTATAGGTTACAACTAAGGGTAAGGCCATATTCTCTTTCACTTCTTTTTTTCAAAGCTCCAATGTTATTTGCTGAGCAAAGCACTAAATTTCTTTATCATTGTCTGAGTGGTCAAACTTGTGGGTGCACTTATGCCCATTGATTGTAGGCAAGATTATTGTTGACGCTCTTTCATTATGCTTTGTTGGAAGATTCTCCTTTGCTAAGGGATGAGGTAGATCCGCAGGAGTCTGCACTGGATCATAAGAAGCCGAGATGTCAAGGGCTTCCTTTTGCTACTTAAAATAGTCCTTTTGGCTTGCCAAATTTGTTGGGACACAAAATTGATTTTCTTTTGTACCTATTTTCCCTATATTTTCCTACCATTTTGACTTTAAAAGCCATATCTTGTCACTTTGTTAGCCATTATTGACTAGAGTATGTTCCCTTTTGCATGTCATCCTTACTGCCTAGTTTTTCTTGTAATTTGACATAAAAGCTAACTGATTTATGCTATTTTATTAATGAATTGGTGAAGGTTTGTTTCAGGTGGTATGGCTTGTTGAGATACTGTTACATGACGATCTCTCCCTAGGTCTACCTCTCTAAAGATGGAACAAATCAATTGGTGTTTTGTTCTTTTGCAATTAGTAACAAAGACTGACATGGACAAACACACGATCATAAAAAAATAATTTAGAATTATATGGACTAGTGTTGTGTCAACGACTGAGACATTTTCATAAAAAATCCTTTGTAATCCTCACACAAATTGTATGAAAATTGGCATGGAAATTCCTAGAGACTTCTATATTAAGTTGTAAAACTCAGGAATGGTTTAAAAAGTTTGTCCAATGATGTGACCACCTTTAGTGCACAATTAGTCATGTTAGTGGATTACTTTTGTCAAGTTTGTGCACTCTTGATCTCAACCTTAAGGTTAGTTTTTCCCTTCATGTTCTATATACTTCAATTTGGAGCTGAGTGATTGTTGATGGTGAATGTATGTGAGGAAGAGAAGGTTGCATAGCATGAGTATGCTTCGGACCTAGTTGTGAGAAGAATTTATTCAGTGAGTGAGTTTAAATGACAGTGAATGGAGCAAATTTTTGAAGCAGTTAATTAATATTCAAATTAAATTTGATGGTGCTATAACAAAGATTGTTTGGAGAATTTTTGCATGTTGTTGGAGTATATTTTGTTGGGGAATCTCATTTTTGTTTTTATAGGAGTTTTTGATGCATTTGGAACATAGCCATTGTGTTTTATGTTGTTAATTCAATTATGCAGTAATCATATTTTGGAGTGAGGGTTTGATGTTATGGTAGAGTGTGTCTTTTATTTTAGTTGTTGGTGATATTATTCAATTTTTGTTGGATACATTATGGCCACTATTTTTTTGGAGTAGAGAGTATATGATTGGGGTGTTTTTGATCAATTTGATGAGATTGTCTTACTGCAAGAGGTCATATTGTAGAGTTGAATTGAATTGAGTAGAAAGTTCTAGATCTAGTATGAAAATAGATGGAACGAGTACCAAATAGAGTAGAGGATTAGTAAATTCATGGTTGTGGAGAAGTGATTGTGAAGTTTCAGCGAAAGGAACATTTTCTCAATCCAATGGTAGTTGGATAGTCCAATCAGAGTCATGCAAAGATCGTTGATCCTGATGGATTTTAGTGGATGGTAGTCCATCAATTTGTGTGAGAACATAGTATTCTAAGTTGATCAGTAGAATTGAGTCTCTTGGATGATGGGAGTAAGTTTATTCTGTTAGAGCCTAGATTGACCTCAGGCTGAAGGGAGGCAATCCTAGGATAACCACAAACCATGCTTAACCTGGTAGCTAGCCCTACTAGGTCGGGAGAGGGCTCTCTCCTTGTCAATCTCAGTTGAGATGACTAAATCAAATATGGATTTTAGGCTAGGTATAGTAGCTCTAGGGTTTTTGGGTTGATTTTGATGGTTTTGTTGCTGGATTAAATGGAGCAGGCAGCTTGGGTTCAGGAAATGAGGTGAGGAATGCAGGGTGTTCTGTAGGGCAAGGTAGGTAGGTGTTTTGGCACTTGGAATTGAATGATGTGGTAGGTATAAGACTGGTGAGAGGCTAAGGAGGGCATGCAAAGATCATGAGTCCTCTTCAAAGAACTAAAAACATCAAAAACTAAATGTATTCCCAAGGTAGAGCATTGTTACCAATTTATTCTACCTATCTATCTTGATTCATTTAGTTAAGAAGAATGAAATATATTTTGGCACATATAACACATGGGAAAAACTAATGACAGAAGGAGAAACAATGCCAAGACACATTACCACACGAATCCCACAAAAATAGCTGCAAACCTTGGTTTATTTCCTTACCAAACTGCTGTAGAGATGTACAATATAGCTCAAAGCATCCACAAGAGTCCAACTCTTACAAATGACTGAAAAAATACATAATATAGACATTAAACCACCTATGCTAGCCATCAGGGGTCGAATCCATGAGAAGAGGGGTGGTTTCAACCATATCTAAACTAAGAACAAGAATATAGGCAGTGGAACAACTTGCCTCTAAAACCAAGGAAACTGATTCATTTACCCCCAAACCACCTAAAAATTATGTATCTACCCTCAAGAGTCATTTTACAATTATATTTACATAACATAACATCATTTACATTCATAGATTCATCCAAAATGAGAATAAAATCAACTTGTAGAAAGACTAGGTGAAATTTTGACTTTTGAGCAAAACTGGCAAAATTCATCCTATGCGTAGTGCCACTGATCCTATGTGCAATGCCTTTTCAAACTCCGTTTTGGAGGCCTTACCCTTCCCAAAATTTAGCCCAAGATGGCTTGTTGGAATGGTCTGCCTATCTAGTTTCTAGAACATATTGAATTTCTGAATTTGGAGGTTATTGCCCCCCTCAAAAGTGGAATCTCCCAAGACTGCTTCCTGTGTGTCCAAAAAGTGGCAGAGAGATCATTTTTTGATGGTTTTTTGACCTTTAGGTGATAAAGATTTGCTCAAAATTTGATGAAACTTTTTGCGTTTGCTTATTTTTTCATGTTGAATCCAAATATGCAAGACATTCTTCCAACAAGAGCCCTAATCAAAAGCGCAGCGTCCGTGGCGCTGCACACCTATTGCAATTTCCTCTGTTGTAAAATTTCTATGTGCAACACCACTTTCAGACAAAGTTTTTGAGGCATTCCTAGTGTCCAAATTTGGTTTAGTATATCGCGCTGGAAATCTTGTCGAGTCTACTTTCCAGAACATCTTGAATTTTTTAATTTGGAGTTCATTTGCCTTGTCAAAAGTCAAATCTCCCAAGACTAGTCAAAATGTGCAAAATGAAGCTACCTAAATGCCGAGTGTTGTTGCAGTCAACTTTTGAAGGTCTTCCTCAACTCCAAATTGAGCTCATGATAGCTCATTAGAAATATCTTTGTGTCTAAATATCATTTGACTCATCAATCAAGTCATTTGGCCAACCTGACTAGGATAAATATTGATTTTACCGAGGTCACTTCAGAGGTGTAGCAACCCTCCTGAGGCAACTGTATTTTTGGCATTTCTCTAAAACCATGACACCTGTGTAAAAAGTGAAGGAGGTTTTTCTTCCTTGGCCTATTATGGAAAAAAAATCTCTCCCTTTTGTCAAATTCATCTTCTATTTCTCAGAAACATCATTTGAGTAAAACCTATCCCGATGTGTGGAACAGGGGATTTGTAGAAATGAAGGGAAATGAAGGGGATAAGGGGCTGCTAAATTCTTGAGAAGATTTTGGAAAATAGGGAGGGATGTTAGGAAGGAAGGAAAAGTGGAATTTCAAATATTGATTTCTGGTGGAAGGCTTCAAAGACTGACACTAACATTGGCTCCAATGGGGATGGTAGCTCCTTGGAGGTGCCAAGAACACTGTAGACCTAGTAGCCTTATCCATTGGGCATGGAGTCAAAAACTCAAGCTGAAATGACACGACTAAATACTAATGACTCAAAGACACAAATTGACTTGAAACTGACTCAATACTAAAACACAACTGAAAAACTAGAAAATATGCTCAAAATGGAGCTTATTCAATAAAACCTACTCTAACTGTTCCATTCATCACCTAATCAAGTGAAATGAAACAACCAAGTAAGTATTCTGGCTGCTATTTGAATTCTTCGCATGTGCTTTCTTATGAACAACAAGAGGGAACGACTAAAAGGCAACTCCCATGAAAAATTGTAAATAGATCCAAATTTTCCCAGATTGAATAATATGGATTCTGAAAGGAGCTCGGATTTTCCACAGTGCTCATGTTTTTTTGTCGATGTTTCGAGTCTGAACCTAGACTCATCTTCAGGACAAAATGTGAGGAGAAAGGAAGGTAAAAGATATGTATAAATATGAGCACGGTTTAGCTGCAAAAATTGGCCAACTCATTATAATTTAATTATTGTTATTTTAAGTTTCTGGTTTTCTTTGTTTCTTTTATTAATAATTAATTTGCTATTCTAATTTACATAAGTATAACATAAGTAATATTAGTATAACATAAGTAACAATAATAAACATTTAAATATTAACTAGCTAATAGAATGAAATAAAATTGATAGCATAATGTGAAATAAAATCAACAATAATAAAAATATAATAGTATATTAAATAATTGAAAAATAAATAATATAAATATTATATAGTTAAAGATAAATGTAATAATAAAACACAAAAACATCAATCGAATGAAAATTAATAGATAGGAATAATTAATATTCATAGGAGTAATAATGAATAATAATATAAATAAACAAAAACTAATAAATGTATTGATAATATAAAGAATAACAACTAGAATTGTTAATAAAGAACTATCTAAGAGTAACTAATAATTATGATCTAAACTATTATTAAATAAGAGCTAAAAACATTACTAATAATCATCAAAATAACAATAAGAATAATATTAGCATAACTAAATTAACTAACAAAAAGAATAAACATTAAAATATATAATTAAAATACAAATTTAACATATATAAACATAAAAATAAGATCAATTAAAAAAAATAGTATTGGACAAATGAAAAGCATAAAACAGTAATAAAAAACAATAAATTACGTTCTTTATAATAACAACAAAATATAAATATTAATATTATCAAAAATTAAAATAGCAAATTAATTATTAATAAAAGAAACAAAGAAAACCAGAAACTTAAAATAACAATAATTAAATTATAATGAGTCGGCCAATTTTTGCAGCTAAACCGTGCTCATATTTATACCTATCTTTTACCTTCCTTTCTCCTCACATTTTGTCCTGAAGATGAGTCTAGGTTCAGACTCGAAACGTCGACCAAAAAACATGAGCACTGTGGAAAATTCGAGCTCCTTTCAGAAATCACACCACAGTAGTCTGCAATCCAAAATATGGATTCTCTATCTGACTCCAAAAATACTGCTTAAGGATCTTGAAATTCATGTGCACTAGGGCTTAGCTCATCCGATAGATTATTCAAATTTTGTTGGATACATTATGGCCACTATTTTGTTGGAGTAGAGAGCATATGATTATGGTGTTTTTGATCAATTTGATGAGATTGTCTTACTGCAAGAGGTCATATTGTAGAGCTGAATTGAATTGAGTAGAAAGTCCTAGATCTAGTATGAAAATAGATGGAATGAGTACCAAATAGAGTAGAGGACTGGTAAATTCATGGTTGTGGAGAAGTGATTGTGATTTTTCAGTGAAAAGAACATTTTCTCAATCCAATGGTAGTTGGATAGTCCAATCAGAGTCATGCAAAGATCGTTGATCGTGATGGATTTTAGTGGATGGTAGTCTGTCGATTTGTGTGAGAACATAGTATTCTGAGTTGATCAGTAGAATTGAGTCTCTTGGATGATGTGAGTAAGTTGATTCTATATGAGGTCGAGTCTCCTAGTTGGTTGGAACCAACAATCTATGTAAAAGGCTATATTTTTTTAATAGAAGATTCAAAGTAGTGTAGCAACAACAAGGGTGTTTTTTTGCCTAATGAAGGGTTTTCCACCATTTATCTTGTGTCTCTTGTGTGGATGTATTATGATGTGATGTTTATTGTTTCTCTCATGGTTATATTTTTTTAGCTACTTATATGGTTTATGTTTAAGAGTTGTTGGTAAATAAATGTGTGATTCAGTTAAAGTTTAAATTGGTAAAGTTGTTAAGAAGATCACACTACTGATTCACACACCCCCCCCTCCTCCCATCCCCCCACTTCTCAGTAGTGCTCAAAGGTATCCATCAATTGGTATTTGAGAGGGCCTCATGGTTGTAGCTTGAATGTTGGAGATTAGTCTGGGGTTTGTGAGGAAATTGAAACTTTTTTTTTTTTCAGAATGGTTGTCCTCACTACTGAAAATTACAAGGTATGGCACAAAATTGTTAAATCTCAATTGTTGTCTAATGGATCTAATATTTGAAGATTATTATGTGAAGGTTGTGGAAAGGATTCAACTGCAAATGAAGTTTTGCAACAGGATGCACAAACTAGAGTCATAATCTACAAGAATCTTCATGATGAAGATTTGAAGAATCTAGAAGGTTTGAAATATGCCAAAGAAATGTGGGACAAGCTAGATTCCATATTTGGAGATGGTATTAGCAATAATAAGGAATTTGAGTAAAAGAGAAACAAAAAAAAGAACAAGAAGAAGGGCCTTCAAAAACAAGAATCTCAACCGCAAGAGTTTCATTCCTCTCCAAGTGCACATGATTTAGTTGATGATGAGAACAGATAAAAAAAACCTTGAGCATAAACATGTTTTAGTGCACGAGTGTTCACATCATTCCCTTCATGTTTTATATACTTGACTTTGGAGCTGAGTGATTGTTAATGGTGAGTGTATGTGAGGAAGAGAAGGTTGTGTAGTGTATGCTTTAGACCTAGTTGTGAGAAGAATTTCTTCAGTGAGTGAGTGTAAATGGAAGCGAATGGAGTAGAATCCTGGAGGACTGCAATAGTATTCATATCAGATTTGAGGTTTCTATAACAAAGATTGTTTAAAGAGTTATTACATGTTGTTGGAGTATATTTTGTTGGTGAATCTCACCTTTGTTTTTGTAGGAGTTTCTGATGCATTTGGCACATAGCCATTTTGTTTTATGTTGTTGATTGTACTATGTAACAATCATATTTTAGAGTGAGGGTTTGATGTTATGGCAAAGTGTGGGTTTTATTTCAGTTGTTGGTGATATTATTCATCTTTTGTTGGATACATTATGGCCACTATTTTTTTGGAGTAGAGAGCATACAATTGTGGTGTTTTTGATTGATTTGATGAGATTTTTTTACTGCTAGAGGTCATATTGCATATCTAAATCGAGTTGAGCATAAATTCTTGGATCCAATATGAAAATAGATGAAATGAAGTCTGCATAGAGCAAAGGATAAGTGACTACGAAGTTTTAGTGAAAGGAACAAATTCTCAATCTAATGGTAGTTGGATAGTCCAATCGGAGTTGGGTGAGGATCATTGATCATGGTGCCTTTCAATGGATGGTAGTCCATAGATCCGTGTGAGAACATAGTCTTCCAAGTTTATTAGTAGAATCGAGTCTCCTGGCTAATGGACATCAACTGATTGTATATGAGGTCAAGTCTCGTAGCTGATAAGAGTCAACAATATATGTAAAAGGATACATTTTCTTAATAGAAGATTCAGAGTAGTGCAATAGCAGCAAGGATGGTTTTTTCTCGGTGAAGGGTTTTCCACCAGATGTCTTATGTCTCTTGTGTGGATGTATTTTGATGTGATGTTTATTTTTTCTCTCATGGTTATCTTCTTTTAGTTTCTTATATGGTTTATGTTTATGAGATAATTTATTGTGTTGCTAGTAAATAATGTGTGATTTAGCTAAAGTCTAAATTGGTAAAATTATTAAGAAGATCACACTACTGATTCACCCCCCAGTAGTGCTCAAATGTTTCCAACAAATATTAGAGAAGGGAGAAGCACCAACATTGTAATCATGTACTGTAACTTTCATTAATGCAACTCTTTACCATTTTTGGGTCCATATCTCTTTCCTAATTAGCTTGTGTGTTGTGTAATTCATCAATCCCTGCTAGGGAGGAAGGGTCGTGCTTCTTAGCAGGATCAATAGTTAGAAATGAATTGTAGCAGTATATTTATTTCCTCTTAGTTGTGAGTTATGTGTGATTTATTATTAGCGCTACATATCTTATTCATGAATTTAATAGTTGCAAGATTGTAGCATTTGTCATTGTGTAACAACATGGGTCTTGGACCAATCCCTTCATTAGGTGTGATGGTTGTGTGAATTATGTTACAATTATTTTCTTTGTTTAATTGAATGGGTTTTTCAACATCTGTTTGAGTGTTTAATGGTTTCTAAGAGTGTTGTTTCTTCTCAATAAGAGTGATCATGTGATAGAGTGTGATTTATTCGACAATGTGTTTATTTTCTTTATGATGTGTAAGCAAGGTTTGGAGTATGACATCAAGTCTGTTGGAGTGTTGAGAGTGATACTCACAACAATTTTTTTTTAAATATTTAACACTAGCTAAAAAAATTTCCAGCATATATTTTATATAATATCCTTGAAACAAAAATCCTACCTAGATTGACAATTTATGTGTGAGTCAGATTAGTAGTTCTGGTTTGAAGGGATAGTTCATCCACCCAAAATTTTGGTGTCATTATCGAAGAGGCTATTGGAGGTGCATATGTGTGTCTAACTTGTTGATCCAAGTGGATAATGGTGGCCACCTTCCTGTTCCACTTGGACCCCCAACATTGTTTCCTTTTAGTTTCCTAATTTCCAACACAGTTTTATTTTTTGGTAGTTTATCGAGTCCTAAACTTCCAGAGTCATTTTGAGGCCCTAAACATTGTTTTCTTGAGAAACTAGAAAATGGAAAGATGTTTTCCCTCCCATTTTCATTTGAAAAATCTTTTCCTTGGATAGATATTTCTAATGAGGTATCGTGTGCACAAAACAGAGATCGTATGCCACAGTTACAACCCCGGAAAGTTTATGTTCCAACTAACCCCAACAAGGCCTGCAAGATTTTTCCACCTCATCTCCTAGGGTTAGGTTTTTAGATGCTTAGGATTTCCCATTATTTCTAGATGATAAAAATGGCCTCGAGCCTCATTCTAACACAATTCATAAGGAATGTATTCATCACATCTCTTATAAGAAATAAACTACCATCGTCTACTAAGAAGTGTAGGAAGAAAGGATCAATTTAACTTTAGCCTTAGTCAAATTGAGAAAATCGAAATTTTGACATCAGTAGACAAATTGGAGGTAGTTAACTGAAGTGACATGGTCACTAATTTAGCTCAATAAATTTTAGTTAAAGGGATTGGAGTTCACTTATGCATGTGTGATTTCTAATTTATAGCAATCCAATTCACTTATTTCTAGTTGTACTCAGTTAAAATAGTTCTAACAGTTAATAGAACTAGTTGGAGGTTAGTTGTGCAGTGGGATAATATTCTAACTTAGAAATCATCTAGTTAATTGATAAATCAACCAAAAATGGCCCATCCATGCAAGGAATTCGAATTTCTCAGCTATGGTGGATATTCCAAGGTAGTGTAACATCAGTTGTTAACCAATGTTGAGTGTATAGGTGTTGCATGCAATCATTGATCAATCCTTGGGAATTACGCAATCATTTTGGAGGAAATTCCTAAAGAAAAGGGATAATTTACTCAATATAAGTGTAAGGAAATAGGAGGTTGGTTGAGGCATAAAGTGGCTCAGTGTTGGCCAGAAGTTCTCAATCAATTGAGTTGTTGATGTGATTTATGGCAAGAAATTGAAATATAGTCTCTTATTTATTATGTTTGTAAATTCTAATGCTTCCATTATTATAAGATTTTGATATGTCTAACTTCATGCTTCTATAGTTTTGGTTGTACTTGCTATCTAAGTTGTGCAGGTACATCATCTTCAATATGGTGAAGATGACCGTAAGTAAAGTTGATGTGAAAAGAATGATATATGAATGACTCTAATAAGAAGGATGGAAGCCATGAAATATTCTCCAATAAGAAGAAGTTGATCTCCCTGGATTAAGAGGGAGCCCAAATAGAAGAGATCTCCATAATATTAAGAGTGAGCATACATAGAGGAAAGATCCCTAGTAGAGAAGGAGGGAATAGCATAGTCTTTTATTGGAGAATGCATTTTGAAGGATATGTTGTTGCATGTGAAGTAGGAAAGGAAAGTGTATGATTGCAGAATATTCTGTCAAAGATTCGGTTGATAGTCCTACTATGTTGAGAAGCAACATCAATTGTCTAAAAGACCCTGGAGGTTTGTGTTTGTTTATAGAGAGAATAGTTATTCTTTTGTAGGTTGTGCTCAGAGCTAGAGCTAGCAATTGTAATAGTTTCTCTATTCAACTAATTCTGCAAAGAGGCTTGAGGGCTTTTTCCCAGTTGGGTTCCCCTAGAAATCACTGTGTATTTGTGGTTTTTCTTATTTCATGTTGTTATAAATCGTGAATTTCATTTCGCAGATTAATAGAGTAGGATTATGTCTCTTGAAGGAGAGATAGATGTAGATTCCCTAGATAGATGGTTAAATTTGTTGGAAGTATATTTTGCAGCCCATAATTTTAGGGAAAAGATTATGTTTTCACTCCTCAAAACCATCCCCCATGTCAAGGACTAGTGGGGAACTTACTGTGAGCAGAGGGATGAGGAGGAACCCTTACTATTTTCAATCACATTGTCTTGGAATTATTTATGAGATGTCATAAGGGCATAATATTACCTTGTTGGGAGCTATGAAGATAAGTACATAAAGTGGACCACACTATGGTAGAAAAAAGGGACCAAGACGTACCAGAGTTAACGAACATTTTCCATACCCTACACACGAAGTTGGATATTAAGGATTTTGAGCGGTATTAGATACTCAAGTACCATGGTTATGTACATAAATACATCCAGTAAAAAATGGATTTCTTGGACATCTCCTCATCGAGCACAACATACTGATATGTTGTGAGGATCAAGTAGAAATTTAAAAAGAAGAAGTGGGACTTTGGATCTATGAATATGAAGTAGGGAAAAGGCACCTCCATACTGTAGAATAAAGGACAGAGCCAAGATGGAGTGACCTAGGACAACCCATCAAAGCCATAAGCAAATAATAGCACCATGAAGATGAATAAGGACACTAGAAAGTGGTGCAAGTTCCACAAGAGCCCCACCCACCACAAAAATTAGTGTCACGTGAAGCGGTCACTTATGGTCAATATAAAAGCTTCAGCGCTAGATGCATGGTTTGACTCTAAATTAGAACCTAAAAATGGGAACGATAAGGGGAAGTAGATTATCGATGCAGAACCCAGTGCCACTATTTCCACCACCAAGGTCCAAAAGATTGATCTTGAAGATCCAGAGGAGAGAGAGTGTCTCTTCCACTCACAGATGTGGGTGAAGGGTTCTCCAGTGTAGTTTGTTGTAGATAGTGGGAGCCGAAATAACCTCTTCTCATAAGAGGTTTGTTGGGATAGGGTCCCTAGGGTCAATTTTGGGTTAGTTTAATCAATTTTTGAGTAGAATTTTGTAAAGAATGTAAAATATCCACAAAATGTGGAAGCAAAGCACATAGCTAAGTAGGAGTCAAAGGGGCTTTAGCCCCTTATATGGGTAAGTGATAAGATGGTTTTGAGACTCACCCATAGGCTGCAGGCCATGGTATTGTAATAGAAAAACTATAAATATTTGAGTCATATCAAGTTTAGAGAAATGAACTTTTGGGGAAGAACAAGTGTAAGGGAAAAGTGCCAAGGCAGGAAAGCTCTGTTTCTTGTACTTAGGCGAAAGGGGAAGGTTCATGTAGCTGAGTGCACGGAGACCTTGGCAAGTCCGCAGTTGAGTGCGTGGGCTCCTACAACTACGTGCGCCGGGTGGAAGTCTCTGTAATTTGAATGTTGAATCTAATAAAGATTAATTTTGGACTGAATCTCTTGCATCTGTGCTTTGTTCTTAATTCTATTTAAGTTTATGCCATATCGCTTAATGATCTATTTTTTTGTGAAATAAAGTGTAATTACAGTGCGAATCTGTTAAACCTTTAATATTTATGCATGAAGAATGTAATGACCTATTTTCGTGAAGGTAGTAACTAAATTTGTTATGATAGCTGTTCAAATTGGGTAGATCTGCGCAAAGGCAGATCTAGGGTTAATAATTATTGAGAGAAAGTTGTAAGTCCAATTCTTTTAGGTCTGATAAGCCTAATCATAGACCTTCACGAAGGTCTGGGAGCCTTTTTCATAGAGTTGTAGTAGTGAACCATAGGAGATACAAATCTACGCGAAGATAGACCTAAGCTACAAGGGCTTCATAATACACATCACATGGTCTCTGAATGTAGAAACTTGGTTCTAGCATCCCCCAATACTGCTTCAGGTGAGACTATAGCCTGCATTATGTGGGTTGTTGCTGAAAGGGCCAAAAGTTAGAGTTTTGTTGGTTGGCATTAATAACTCTAAACCTGGGTCAAGCCCCCTTAAGCCAATAAATGGTTCTGTTGTCGAGAACTGTTATAGATGGTATCCTACAAAGAAAGAGATTGAGAAGCGGATTGACCGAGACGTGCATGTGTTTGCAGCTCAAAAGAAAAGAGGCCCTAAATTTTCCAAAGAGTAGTGGTTGTAGAGATATTTGTAAATAGACGATATTGACACGTTCTTCTATTCTTCTCAGAAACGAAAAGAAGAAGAACAGGAAACGGCGTGGGCATTGGCCAAGAAGAGAAAGAA
The DNA here is from genome assembly GCA_000404065.3 of Pinus taeda. NCBI lineage: Eukaryota > Viridiplantae > Streptophyta > Pinopsida > Pinales > Pinaceae > Pinus > Pinus taeda. The sequence goes on along the minus strand of APFE031523914.1, from coordinate 90,155 downwards.
AGAAGTTCCTGCTAGGGCAGCTACCAAAAAAGAGTGCGTTGTGAAAGAGCGTGCTAAGACAAAGTGCACTGACACAACGAAAGTCAAAGAATCGACTTCCCAACATACTGATAAGCAGGAGCAGTCAGAGCGGGAAGGAGGTGGGGGTGAGGAGCAAAGCACTCCCTTCACATTGAATAAGATGAGTAAGGAGACAATTATCATGCCAACGAAGAATCATAAATCAAATAAGCAAGCGGACATTGACCCACTCATCCTCACAGAATGGGACCTCAACGAAATTGGGGACAAAGTCAGAGACACCACAACAAAGTTGTGGCAGCAATGTGAGCAGTAATACATGTAGATGCTAGGGAGGGTCCATAAGGATATGAGTGAGCTATATATCTAAACAACAAGGATTCAAGTGAGTGTAGGGAAAGCGAGTAGGGTGTAGGTGAGCCTGGCACAAGGGACTGAAAGCATATTGCAGACATAAAGGACTCTGGACCTCAGAGTCATATCCTTACCAGAAGGATCCTTCAGCACAGAAACCGAGGAAGACCGAGCTCTACTAGGCATAATTAAAGACATAGGGGTAAACTTAGCCATGTTGCCACTTCAGACTCTCCATGCGTTGCATCAGGGGGTCTCAGACAAGCTTAGAATTAGAGAGCAATGCTCACTTGTAGTTATCATTGAGTTTAAGGTAAACAATGAACAAATATATGTTGAGAAGGCTTAGGCTCTGAAAGGAAAGGAAGAGTTAGAAACACGAAGTCAGAGCTTGGAAACAAGAATAACACAAGTGTGCAATTCAATCCCAAAATTACATATTCCATAAGATGTCACAGCTACAATGAAGATCAAGAAATTGGCTACTGCAGTCTGTGAATCCAAGGATGAGATAGGCATAGTCACGTTTGACTTCTAGATGAAGATATCAGAACTACAACTGAAGCTACAACTAACTACGATGCTAGAGGTCAGGGAGTAGTGCGATGCAACCACAAAGAAGCACATGACTACCCTAGAGAGTGCAGTTAAAGGATGCGATGTCCTTTTTAACAATTCCATGGAGTTATGGGAAAATTTGCAGGAGGACCCAAACTTACATAGATTGAATATAGAAATCTAAGAGGCCCAGCATAAATACGATGAGATCAGTGCAACTACACACACATTGGCACCAATCTAGCACTTTGCGCGCCTACAGGAGGGAAAGTTGCTACAGACACTAGTTAAGGAATTGAAGAAAAAATAATTAGTGTTAAAGGCTTGGCTTCAACATTGTAGCAAACTCATAGGACTATGCAACTTGCAGTAGAGGAACTAACTACAGAAAAGTTGGTCGAAGAGGTAAAGCATGTTGTACTACAAACCATCGTAGAGATGGAAGCATTGAAACAGGAGTTTAGGGAGCTCTACCACAAAGACGAGAAGCCAACTAACTGACTCGAGGTCGAGTCACCATATTTGTGTTGGGGGCCTGTTGGGATAGGGTCCCTAAGGTCAATTTTGGGTTAGTTTAATCAATTGAGTGAAATTGTGTAAATAATGTAAAGTCTCCATGAAATGTTGAAGTAGATCGCGTAGCTAAGTAGGAGTCAAAGGGGCTTTAGCCCCTTGTATGAGTAAGTGATAGGATGGTTTTGAGACTCACCCATAGGTCGTGGGCCATGCTATTGTAATAGAAAAGCTATAAATATATGAGTCATAGCGAGTCTAGAGAAATGAAATTTTGGGGAAGAACAAGTGTAAGGGAAAAGTGCTAAGGCAAGAAAGCTCTGTTTCCTATACTTAGGTGAAAGGGGAAGGCTCCTGCAGCTAAGTGCACAAAGACCTTGGCAAGTCTGCAACTAAGTGCACAGGCCCCTGAAACTAGGTGCCCAGGGTGGAAGAGTCTGTAATTTGAACGTGGAATCTAAAAAACACTAATTTTGGATTGAATCTCTTGCATCTTTTCCTTGTTCTTAATTCTGTTTAAGTTTATGTTGTATCGCTTAATGATATGTTTTCTGTGAAATAAAGTGTAATTGTAGTGTGAATCTATTAAACGTTTAATATTTATGCATGAAGAATGTAATGACCTATTTTCGCAAAGGTAGTAACTAAATATGTTGTAGTCATTGTTCAAATTGGGTGGATCTACACAAAGGCAGATCTAGGGTTATTAATTACTAAGTGAAATTTGTGAGTCCGCTTCTTTTAGGTCTGATAAGCCTAATCGTAGACCTTTGTGAAGGTCTAGGAGCCTTTTGCTTAGGGTTCTAGTAGTGAACCATAGGAGACACAGATTTGCGCGAAGACATATCTGAGCTGCAAGGGCTTCAGAATAAACATCACACGGTCTTTGGATGTGAAAACCTGGTTCTAGCATCCCCTAATACTGCTTCAGGTGAGACTGGAACCTACGCTATGCTGGTTGTTGCTGAAAGGGCCAATAGTTAGGGTTTTGTTTTTTGGAGCAAATAACTTTGAACTTGGGTCAAGCCCCCTTAAGAAAACAAGGTTGTTAAGTGTTTGGACCTACCAACCACACCATACCTTCATCCATACACCATCGAGTGGCTCCACCAAGGAAGAGATCTTCGTGCCAGCCAACAATGTTGCCTTCCCTACAACTTCAAGCCCTTCACAGATGAGGTACATGTGTTTTTTATCCTCTTAAAGTATATGATGTTTTATTAGGCCAACCATACTCATGGAAGCATCATGTTGTGTATGAGTCCAAACATCACATTGTTATTATTAGGGTGAAATTGTTTTGGCTCTTTGGATTATCTCATTGACCCATGGAAATTCAGTTAAATCATGCAACATTAAATTCAAGCAGTGAACTGCACAAGGGGTCCAATAAATTATAATTTTCCATAATAATATTCCCTGAACCTACACAATTTTATGTATTATCTATGACAACCTAGATCACATTTTTCTCCCCAACCTCTTGAATTTCTCCATCCAAAATTCCAAAAATAAATTTTGATGTATTCACTTGATCCATTGCATTAAATGCCTTCAAAAGAAGTACCTCTCAAGGACTATAAACAAGCACATTGATCAATGGGAAATGACACATATTTGACCAACCATCACTCAAAAATTGTGCATCATGTATGCTTCCAAGCCTCTTTAATCTGAACCATTTTTTCTATCATTATGTCTCGTGTATTCTTTAGCAAAGTGGTCCTTAAAACTTCATATATGGGAGGAACATAGCCCTTCCTAAAATAAATGGCATTTTTTAAATATATTTTTAAAATAGGGACTCATGGCCACATTAAAGGGAATTTCATATGCATAAAAGAATTCTACAACAACATCATCAACTTCTTGTCTCTCCACATGTTTCTAGAATTTATTTAATGTTTTAGTTCCACCTTTTTTCGCTAGAGTAGAACTTGATCCACCCATGGTTGAGATTGAATTAATGGTGTTTGAGGAAGACAGGGCAATATCCCTCTCAATTCTCTATGTCTTATTATACTTTTTTTCCTTTTCTGTCCTTAAAGTGAAATAGTCTTTCTCAAGCGACTATAGTTTTTTGCTCCTCAAAGATGTGTGAGCAACCTTCAACACCGCCTCCACTTCCATTACTAACACTAAGAAGGTGATCCACTACTCTAATTAAAAAGCCAATGAATTTATGTCCACACGACTAACACAAAATCTTTTTCCCTTCTCTTTTGATAAAATTCCATCGAAAAAAAATTTGATTTTAGAGGTTCCATTGAAATTTGAAGGTTCTGATTCCTGAAGCAGGGAAGCCTAAATTTTCTTTAAGTAGTTTGGATTATGGATTCTTCTCCATGAAGGATGAATTATGAGAGTTGAGACACCGACTATAGATTCTAAAAAATCTGAATATTAACTAATAATAATAATAATTGCAGTTTGCACCTGGACTCGTTGCATGTCCTTTGGCTAGAAGCCTCTACCTAGATGTAGCTGCTGGTATGTAGCGTTAGTTGTTACAAAACTCCAGTGGTTGAATGCAAGGACTCGTGGATTAGGGTCCACGGAAGCAGAAATATCAGAGCTGAGGGCACATGGGTCGTGAAAATAAACACTTAAATAAAAAATAAAATTCTTCACACTATTGATGTGCCAAATCTCCGGGACATAATTAAATAAAAATACACCATTTAGAGGAAATTATGGCGTGAACCTTTAAAACCATTAGTTGCATATGTTTTGCAAAATCTCCATTAAGTAAACATATGCTTAAGAATAACAAAATTATATTTAAACACCAGGGTAATTTAAATAATAAAAATACACAATTTAGAGGAAAAAATGGCATGAATCTTTAAAAACCATTAGTTGCATATATTTTGCAAAAACTCCATTAAGTAAACATATGCGTAAGAATAATAAAATTATATTTAAACGCCAGGGTAATTAAAATAATTATTTAAATTAATTATAAAGTTTTAATTATTTAATTTTGGAAAAAAAATGTAAAATGGATTTTTTATTAAATTAATGATTTAAATTAATTATAAAGTTTATTTTTTATTTTTATTTTTTAAATTAAATTTTATTAAACTAAGAAAGCAAGTTATATTAGAAAACCCTAAAGTTCAAAGAATACTTTTAACATTTTTGGTGTCACACACCTGAATTATTAATTGTTTTTTCTTATTTCCCTTTTCTCCTATGTACATCCACCCAACCTATAGAGTTATAGGTTACAACTAAGGGTAAGGCCATATTCTCTTTCACTTCTCTTTTTCAAAGCTCCGAAGTTATTTGTTGAGCAAAGCACTAAATTTCTTTATCACTGTCTGAGTGGTCAAACTTGTGGGTGCACTTATGCCCATTGATTTTAGGCAAGATTATTGTTGACGCTCTTTCATTATGCTTTGTTGGAAGATTCTCCTTTGCTAAGGGATGAGGTAGATCCACATGAGTTTGCATTGGATCTTAAGAAGCCAAAATGTCAGGGGCTTCCTTTTGCTATTTAGAACAGTCCTTTTGGCTTGCCAAATCTATTGGGACACAAAATTGATTTTCTTGTGTACCTATTTTCCCTATATTTTCCTACCATTTTGACTTTAAAAGCCATATCTTGTCACTTTGTTAGCCATTATTGACTAGAGTATGTTCCCTTTTGCATGTCATCCTTACTACCTAGTTTTGCTTGTAATTTGACATAAAAGCTAACTGATTTAGGCTATTTTATTAATGAATTGGCAACGGTTTGTTTAAGGTGGTATGGCTTGTTGAGATATTGTTACACGACGATCTCTCCCTAGGTCTATCTCCCTAAAGATGGAACAAATCAACTAGTGTTTTTTTCTTTTGCAATTAGTAACAAACACTGACATGGACAAACACACGATCATAAAAAATTAAGTTAGAATGACATGGACTAGTGTTGTACCAGCGACTGAGACGTTTTCATAAAAAATCCTTTGTATTCCTCACACAAATTGTATGAAAATTGGCATGGAAATTCCTAGAGACTTCTATATTAAGTTGTAAAACTCAGGAATGGTTTGAAAAGTTCCTCCAATGATGTGACCACCTTTAGTGCACAAGTAGTCGTGTTAGTGGATTGCCTTTGTCAAATTTGTGCACTCTTGATCTCAACCTTAAGGTCAATTTTTCCCTTCATGTTCTATATACTTCACTTTGGAGCTGAGTGATTGTTGATGGTGGGTGTATGTGAGGAAGAAAAGGTTGTATAGCATGAGTATGCTTTGGACCTAGTTGTGAGAAGAATTTATTCAGTGAGTGAGCTTAAATGACAGTGAATGGAGCAAATTTTTGAAGCAGTGAATTAATATTCAAATCAGATTTGAGGGTGCTATAACAAAGATTGTTTGGAGAGTTTTTGCATGTTGTTGGAGTATATTTTGTTGGGGAATTTCACTTTTGTTTTTATAGGAGTTGTTGATGCATTTGGAACATAGCCATTATGTTTTATGTTGTTGATTCAATTGTGCAGTAATCATATTTTGGAGTGAGGGTTTGATGTTATGGTAGAGTGTGTCTTTTATTTTAGTTGTTGGTGATATTATTCAATTTTTGTTGGATACATTATGGCCACTATTTTTTTAGAGTAGAGAGCATATGATTGTGGTGTTTTTGATCAATTTGGTGAGATTGTCTTACTGCAAGAGGTCATATTGTAGAGCTGAATTGAATTGAGTAGAAAGTCCTAGATCTAGTATGAAAATAGATGGAACGAGTACCACATAGAGTAGAGGAATAGTAAATTCATGGTTGTGGAGAAGTGATTGTGAAGTTTCAGCGAAAGGAACATTTTCTCAATCCAATGGTAGTTGGATAGTCCAATCAGAGTCATGCAAAGATTGTTGATCGTGATGGATTTTAGTGGATGGTAGTCTGTTGATTTGTGTGAGAACATAGTATTATGAGTTGATCAATAGAATTGAGTCTCTTGGATGATGGGAGTAAGTTAATTCTGTTAGAGCCTAGATCGACCTCAGGCTAAAAGGAGGCAATCCTAGGATAACAAGAAACCATGCTTAACCTGGTAGCTAGCCCTACCAGGTCAGGAGAGGGCTCTCTCCTTGTCAATCTCAGTTGAGATGACTAAATCAAATATGGATTTTAGGCTAGGTATAGTAGCTCTAGGGTTTTTGGGTTGATTTTGATGGTTTTGTTGTTGGAATAAATGGAGTAGGAAGCTTGGTTCTAGGAAATGAGGTCAGGAATGCAGGGTGTTTTGTAGGGCAAGGTAGGTAGGTGGTTTGGCACTTGGAATTGAGTGAGATGGTAGGTCTAAGACTGGTGAGGGGCTGAGGAGGGCATGCAAAGATCATGAGTCCTCTTCAAACAACTAAAAATATCAAAAACTAAATGTATTCCTAAGGCAGAGCACTATTACCAATGTAGTCTACCTATCTATCTTGATTCATTTAGTTAAGAAGAATGAAATAGATTTTGGCACTTATAACACATGAGAAAAACTAATGACAGAAGGAGAAACAATGCCAAGACACATTACCACAAGAATCCCAAAAAAATAGCTACAAACCCTGGTTTATTTACTTGCCAAACTACTGTAGAGATGTACAATATAGCTCAGAGCATCCACAAGAGTCCAAATCTTACAGATGACTGAAAAAATACATAATATAGACATCAAACCACCTATGCTAGCCATTAGGAGTCGAATTCATGAGAAGTGGGGTGGTTTCAACCATATCTAAACTAAGAACAAGAATATAGGTAGTGGAACAACTTACCTCTAAAACCAAGAAAACTGATTCATTTACCCGCAAACCACCTCAAAATTATGTATCTACCCTTAAGAGCCATTTTACAATTATATTTACATAACATAGCATCATTTACATTCATTGATTCATCCAAAATGATAATAAAAATCAACTTGTAGAAAGACTAGGTGAAATTTTGACTTTTGAGAAAAACTGGCAAAATTCATCCTATGGGTAGCGTCACTGATCCTATGCGCAACGCCTTTTCAAACTCAATTTTAGAGGCCTTATCCTTCCCCAAATTTAGCCCAAGATGGCTTGTTGGAAATTTATGCCTGTATAGTTTGTGGAACATCTTGAATTTCAGAATTTGGAGGTCATTTCCCCCCTCAAAAGTGGCATCTCCCAAGATTGCTTCTTGTGTGTCCAAAAAGTGGCAGAGAGGCCATTGTTTGATGGTTTTTTGACCTTTAGATGACCAAGATTTACTCCAAATTTGATCAAACTTTCTGGGTTTGCTTATTTTTACATGCTGAATCCAAATATGCAAGCCATTCTTCCAACAAGTGTCCTATTCAAAAGAGCAGTGCCACCTATTGCAATTTCCCATGTTGCAAAATGTCTATGCGCAATGCCACTTTCAGACCGAGTTTTAGAGGCCTTCCTGGTGTCCAAATTTGGTGTAGGATAGCGCGTTGGAAATATTGTCGAGTATACTTTCCATAACATCTTGAAGTTTTCAATTTGGAGTTCATTTGACTTGTCAAAAGTCAAATCTTCCAAGACTGGTCAAAATGTGCAAAATGAGACTGCCTAAATACAGAGTGCTGTTGCAGTCAACTTTTGAAGGTCTTCCTCAACTCAAAAGTGAGCTCATAATAGCTCATTGGAAATATCTTTGTGTCTTTCTATCATTTGGATCATCAATAAAGTCATTTGTCCAACTAGGCTAGGATAAATATTGATTTTACCAAGGTCACTTCAGAGGTGCAGCAACCCTCCTGAGGCAACTGTATTTTTGACATTTCTCTAAAACCATGACACTTGTGTAAAAAGTGAAGGAGGCATTTCTTCATTGGCCTATTATGGAAAACAAATCTCTAACTTTTGTCAAATTCATCTTCTATTTCTCAGGAACATCATTTGAGTAAAACCTATCCCAATGTGTGGAACAGGGGATTTGTAGAATGAAGGGAAATGAAGGGGATAAGGGGCTCCTAAATTCTTGAGAAGATTTTGGAAAATAGGGAGGGATTTTAGGAAGGAAGGGAAAGTGGAATTTAAAATATTGAGTGAGGGGAAGGGGTCCAAAAGGGAAAAACACAGGCCTAGCCTAGAAAATTGTCAAATTGTAGCAAGAAGCTAGGGTTTGTGGGATAATGATGAATTTGAAGGATATCAGTGATGGGAAGTGCTTAAGAAGGTACATTAAGGATAGGGGAAGGTGTATGAGCATCAGGATACAAGTTTTGTTGATGGTTTACCATCCAAGAGAAATTACCTTCAAAACCCTATGAGAGGGAAATGAGCCTTACCCAAGTACAACTGAAGCACGAACAAGGTGTAAAATGACCCATTGGAACCTAAAATGATGATGACAATTCTATGAATGATGGTACACTCAACTGAATGGTGGCATGGACTGACACTTGGAAAATTTTGGAAGGAGTGAAAACAAATCCTAGACCTAATACCTAGTGACCCAATTTTACTTGAAGACTCACTGAAATGACAAAATTTGACTTTGACATCCTAAGACTGCTTTGTAAGAGCATGTTTGATCGTTGGTGGAAGGCTTCAAATACTGACACTAACATTGGCTCTAAGGGGAATCGTAGCTCCTTGGAGGTGCCAAGAACACCGTAGACTTAATAGCCTTATCCATTGAGCATGGAGTCAAAAACTCACGCTGAAATGACATGACTGAATACTGATGACTCAAAGACGCAAATTGATTTGAAACTGACTCAATACTAAAACACAACTGACAAACTAGAAAATATGCTCAAATTGGAGCTTATTCAATAAAAACTACTCTAACTATTCCATTCATCACCTGATCAAGTGAAATGAAACAACCAATGCAACCAAGTAAGTATTCTAGCTGCTGTTTTGAATCCTCCGCAAGCGCTTTCTTATGAACAACAAGAGAAAACAACTGAAAGGCAACTCCCATGAAAACTTGTGAATAGATCCAAATTTTTCCAGACTGAATAATATGGATTCTCTATCTCACTCCAAAAATACTGCATAAGGATCTTGAAATTCATGTGCACTAGGGTTAGCTCATCCAATAGATTATTCAGTTTTTGTTGGATACATTATGGCCACTATTTTGTTGGAGTAGAGAGCATATGATTGTGGCGTTTTTGATCAATTTGATGAGATTGTCTTACTGCAAGAGGTCATATTGTAGAGCTGAATTGAATTGATTAGAAAGTCCTAGATCTAGTATGAAAATAGATGGAATGAGTAACACATAGAGTAGAGGACTAGTAAATTCATGGTTATGGAGAAGTGCTTGCGAAGTTTCAGTGAAAGGAACATTTTCTCAATCCAATGGTAGTTGGATAGTCCAATTAGATTCATGCAAAGATCGTTGATTGTGATGGATTTTAGTGGATGGTAGTCCGTCGATTTGTGTGAACATAGTATTCTGAGTTGATCAGTAGAATTGATTCTCTTGGATGATGGGAGTAAGTTGATTCTATATGAGGTTGAGTCTCCTAGTTGATTGGAACCAACAATCTATGTAAAAGGCTATATTTTTTTAATAGAAGATTCAGAGCAGTGTAGCAACAAAAAGGGTGTTTTTTTGCCTATTGAAGGGTTTTCCACAATATATCTTGTGTCTCTTGTGTGGATGTATTATGATGTGATGTTTATTGTTGTTCTCATGGTTATATTTTTTTAGCTACTTTTATGGTTTATGTTTAAGAGTTGTTGGTAAATAAATGTGTGATTCAATTAAAGTTTAAATTGGTAAAGTTGTTAAGAAGATCACACTACTGATTCACACCCCCCACACCCCCCTTCTCAGTAGTGCTCAAAGGTTTCATCAATTGAGTATCTAAGAGGGCCTCATGGTTGCATCTTGAATGTTGGAGATTAGATCTGGGGTTTGTTGGAGGAAATTTGGAATTGTTTTTCAGAATGGTTGTCCTCACTACTACAAATTACAAGGTATGGAACAAAAATGTTAAATCTCAATTATTGTCTAATGGATCTAATATTTGAAGATTATTATGTGAAGGTTGTGGAAAGGATTCAACTGTAGATGAAGTTTTGCAGCAGGATGCACAAGCTAGAGTCATAATCTACAAGAATCTTCATGATGAAGATTTGAAGAATCTAGTAGGTTTTAAATATGCAAAGAAATGTGGGACAAGCTAGATTCCATATTTGGAGATGTTATCAACAATAATAAGGAATTTGAGAAAAAGAGAAACAAAAAATAGAACAAGAAGAAGGGTCTTCAAAAACAAGAATCTCAGCCGCAAGAGTCTCATTCCTCTCCAAGTGCACATGATTTAGTTGATGATGAGAACAGATAAAAAACCTTGAGCACAAACATATAAATATTAATGATTTTCTATTGAGATATAATTAGGATGGTTCAGATTTGAATTATTGCTGAAGCACATAATGAAGATGAGAATTTTATTAATGGTCTTACAGTTGAGATTTATAGACTAACATTTACATGCAAGGATCAAAAAAATTTATTGCAAATATGTGATGATAAGGAGGTCAAACTCAAGGAAGAGATTGTCAGCTTAAAGATTAAGTTGGCAGAATTAGAAAGAGTAGAGGAAGGCATGAATAAGCAATACAAAGAGAAGGAATATTAGTGTGAGAGGTTAGAAGCTGAAATGGTATCTTTGAGAAGGAAGGGGAAGATGGAGAAGAGCATTGTGGCCTTGGATAGTTTACTTGAGATCTAGAGATCACCATTGGATAAATCCGGTCTTGTATTTCAAAAGGACGTGTCTAGTTTGCATGGAGGACAAAAAACCAAAGAATAACCCAATAAGCCTATAGAAAACAATATCAGCAACAAGAGAACCAACTAAGGAAACGAGAAGCTAAAACAGTAGCAGATCAAGCAACAAAACCCATAATAGCAAAAAACAAAACCTCAAGAAGCTTCATCTTTCAAAAAACATTTTTCTCCTATAGAGGATTGTGACAAATTTGTAAAATTTCAAAGGAAACAAAGTCCCTTTATATGTTTCATGCATAATATAGAATGTTACAGCTGTCACTAATTTGGGCATGTTGCAACTAATTGCAAAATAAAAATGTATATATCTAATGAGTAGAGCTTGCAGAAATATCAACAACTAAGGAGATTAGCCAACAGTATTATCATGGTTTTATGGTTATTGTTATTCATGTAACCTGTTTGGTCATAAGGTATCTAATTGCAGATCTAACCAATGGACAAGAAGCACATTTCATGCAAGGTTTAGATCTAGCATGAACAACATGAGATCTAATCCTTTTGTTACATATATTCACCATGTGGAGCGTTATACATGCCCTAATTTTGGCCATATCAAAAGAGACTATTTGTCTCCCCATTATTCAAGTAGAAATCAACAAAAGCAACAAAAACAAAGAGGAGCTACTAGAAAAACAATGAAGGAAGAAATAAGCATCCAAAGATCATGTGGAGGAAGAAGGAGGAGAAACTCTTCAAATACTAAAGAGCATCCCCTCCTGCATTCCATGATTATTTCTTGCATAATCATAGAGGACTACATAGTTGATGAGAAGTGCATAACTTGAGGGGGGGCATATGATATAAGTATGATATTTTGATGAGTGCAAGTTTTTGCAGCATCATATTATGTGTTTATTTCATCCTCATGCACATCTAGGTCCACAAGATCAGTGTTTCTATTGGAGGTATACTGAGCTCAGGGGGAGTTATGCATGGTATGAGATTTAGATGTGATATTTGGCATATTCTTCATTGTTTTCACTTAATTATTTGTAGTTTCTTTACATATGTTTTCTAAGTGAAAGTAGTACATTTTTCAGCGATATATATGCTTTTAGTTTTACCGATAAGTTGGTTGAAAAGATGTACAACCATGCATAGAAGGAGTTCATTTGGCACAGGATGTATATAGATGACTTGAGATATGGACAGACCATGTATGAACTATTATAAGATGTTAATACTGCCATGTACTTGTTATTGTTTCACCATGTTACATTAGTATTGAGTTCAATCATTAGTGACTTGAGTTATCATGTTGATAGGAAAGTTTATGGAGACATTTGGCAGCCACATGTATGGGCTAATGATGTTGTAACAATCATATTATATTATGTTTTGATTCATTAGTCCATAGAGAATGATCATAGAAACATGTATTTATTGATATATCCATTTAAAATTATCATGAAGACATGTACTTATATTGTATGAATCATTGGGTCATATAATCATTAGTCATGAGGTCATGTATGGTCATTTGAGAGTACGTATGATGTCTTATGTCACTGCTACGACCATGTATTTTTCATTGTATACGTCATATATTCATGGTCATCTGGAGTCTTGGTACATATGGTGCTTCTATTTATCAAAAGGAAGCATTGTCTACAACATAAGTAGTTCATGGAAGGTTGGAGTTGTTTTGGAGATGGGATATGTTCAAGGGGAGAATTATTTTTTCCTATTCACTTTATCCATCCATTGTTGGCATCATGGTCCGCTTGGAGGTGCTCATAGTGTGCCTCATAATATGTTATGACCGTTGGGGTTCTTGACTCATGTTATGTTCAAAGATGTTTGCTAGTGGTTGTTATGTAGTTGCTATGGAGAGTGTTGATTGATTCTCATGTGAATATTGTTACACATAATTGATGTTGCTAATGGTTACTATTCTATTGTTTCTCATTGATTTTTCTTGTGGTTGCCTCATGTTGGCATATTGCTACTTGCTGCTAGAGGTTGTTGATTGATATGTTGCTTTAAATCTTGATTGGTTATATACGCTTCTTGTTTCCATTGATATGAGAGGATTGGATGTTGATTGATATACATCATATTTCAGCCATATGGAAGTTAGATGATTCAGTGTTACTACTTTAGTTCTCACTGCCTTATCATATGGAATTGACCACTTGCCATTGATATCAAAAGGGGAGTGATAGAGGATGATGGTCTAGAGAGTTTGTAGGTTGCCATTAATTCTAAAGGGCGAGATTGTTGGCATTATGGTGTGCATGGTTCTAGCTAATATGATGTTTCCATTGGTTCATGATGGCAACTAGGTCATGTTGGAATTAATTTCAAACCCTATGTAGCCTAGCGGATGTTTGGATGTGTTCCTTGCAGCATGGTAGCAACTAGTTGAGTTGGCATTGAGATGGTTATGTTGGCATTGATGTCAACCCTTCATGTCAACCTTGGTGACATAGCTTGTTGGTAGCATGGTTTGCATGGAGGTTTGTCTTGTGATGGAATGTCTTGGTATGTGCATTGGTGTTGATGCCTTATTACGCATTGACTGGAGGAATTGTTGATGTTGCTATAGATAAATGTTGTTGTTACAAGTATTGTAGATGGTTGCAGGAATCCATGTTGTTGAGTTGCCACACTTGGCATACTAGGAATTCATGCTTATGCTCATAGAGATGACCTGTTGCAATGGTGTATTGGATTTATGATGATATTGTAGAGGTACTACAGTCATGTACACATGTGTTGCAACTTGTGCAGGTGTTTGCAATGAGTAGAGGACTTCTTGGTACTCTTTCCAACTTTGTTTGTTGTCCTTTTAGGTCAACCTGCCAGTGAAACTTGGAAGACATATTTTATCCACTTGTGGAGGTGTTGCTGAGTTTAGCATAGGTTTGGAGGCATCTACAAATGTTGGAGAATGTGATCTAACAAGTGGAAGAGGTTTTAAGCTGAGGATTCATTGATTTTCCTTATGCTCTCCCCTAGTCGCATGGAGAGAAGCTTATGCATGCTACTGAAAGGCTCCAGTCAATGGGAGACAAAAATGTGCATGCGACTAAAGGGCTCCAATTGAAATTAGCTAGTGTTGTGTCAATGATGGAGTATTTTTCACAAAAAATCCTTCGGATTCCTTGTGAAAATTAGATGAAAATTGGCATGGAAATTCCCATAGACTTATAGATTAAATTATAAAGGTAAAGAATGGTTTGAAAAGGTCCTCCAATGATGTGAACACATTTAGTGCATGAGTAATTTTGTTAGTGGATTTGTGCACTCTTGATCTCGTCCGTAATGTCAACTTTTCCCTTCATGTTTTATATACTTCACTTTGGAGCTGAGTGATTGTTAGTGGTGCGTGTATGTGAGGAAGAGAAGGTTTCATAGTGTATGCTTCAGACCTACCTGTGAGAAGGTTTCATAGTGTATGCTTCAGACCTACCTTTGTTTTTGTAGGAGTTTCTGATGCATTTGGCACATAGCCATTTTGTTTTATGTTGTTGATTGTATTATGCAATAATCATATTTTGGAGTGAGGGTTTGATGTTATGGCAGAGTGTGAGTTTTATTTCAATTGTTGGTGATATTATTCATCTTTTGTTGGATACATTATGGCCACTATTTTTTTGGAGCAAATAGTGTATGATTGTGGTGTTTTTGATTGATTTGATGATATTTTTTTTACGGCTAGAGGTTGTTATCACTTAGAAGTTTCTCAAGGTTAAAGAAAGAAATTTACGAGGTAACCACAAACCAATCTTTTAAGTACAGAATCTAGCCAATCTGTACTCGGAGAGGGCTCTCTCTTTATGATTTAGCTTTGTTTTGTGAGATATTAGGCTAGTTATGAAAGTTTGGGGGGTTTTGATTTTGTTTGGTGGTGGAATTCGAGTGCGGATGGATAGAAAAAGGTACTTCAGGCCATTGGACTATGGAGTCAACTAGAGGATGGCTTAACTGGATTAGGTTGATTTAACAAAGGAGGGTTTCATAGGGCAAAATAGCTAAACAAAAGACAAATGATAGCTTAAAAGGGTGAAATGGTCTTGAAAGGGAGGAAGGGCAATTAAGAATCCTTCAACAAAGTTCAAGAAAAGGGAAATTGGGTGCTCATTAACAAAAAGCAATTAAGAATTCTTTGTTAAATGGTCATAGTGATAAACTAAAAAGCAGGGAGCAATTAAGAATTCCGTACTTATGATAGCTTGGAAGAAAACATTAAGAATATAAACGATTTTAAAGGCAGCATGCAGTAAAGCTCTTTCTGAAATATAATTTTTCGTTTATCATTCAGATATGAAACACATATGAATATTTAAACAAGAAAATTGTAAAAACATAAGATATAGAATACTTATTTGTTTCTTGTTTGACACAGGTATCCTGTAAAAATCCTTTGCTTTATTACTTTGTCCAGCCAGCCATACAATAGTTGTTCAACAACACTTCTATTCCAAAATAAGGTGTCTACAGAAATATCTAAGAATCCACAAAAAATACTTCAAATGAAGAAGTATTTATACTAATTCTAAACTGAAATATCTTGAAAAAATATCAAGATTGGTTTACAGATATCTCAAACTGTTTTACAATAATAGAACTTAAATAAAGGACATTCAAAACTAATGAATATATTTGGCACTATGTTTATGGATTTATGGTGATGAAGAAGAGAAAGCAGAATTTGGTATCAACTCTTAATTGATGATGAAGCATCCCAGTCACTGATTGCATCCTTCCTTTGTGCATATGCCCCAGAAATTCTGTAAACTTAAGGTCTAATGATACGCTTGTATATCTCAATTCGAGATAGATATGTAAAACATGAAAGAGGTTATTGTAGAAAAGAATTTGTTTGAGATAAACGTCTCTCAGTTTCCCAAAATTCAGCTCCAACTATTCATAATATTCTCTACAAAAAGATGTCAAAAACAAGACTTTGCACAAACTGAAAAATAGGCTGTGAAGACATGCACTTATTTCCCTTTTGGTTATACATGTGTAAATAGTGAGATAGGTTTTTGTAGATTGGTCTAATAGGAACAAAAACCTCCTCTAGTTTCTCAAAATACTTCTTGGATTGGCCACAATAGTTTCTAAAAAGCTATGACTCAAACAGGACATTTATGAAGAATGTACCATTTTTGCTTTGATTTCATCTTTTAACCTTAAATTCCTTTCAACTGTTTTTCACCTTTACTTTGGATAAAATTCATTGTAGCTAGTGAAAATGTTTTCATCTTTGTTTAACCCTTAATGTCTTCATGTTTAATTTTACTGTTTACTATTTACTTTTTACTTTTATCACCATGTTTTTCATTTGTCTTCACTTTGACATGAATTTATATGCTCTGTTTTGTAATTATCTTCCCTGCTGTTTATCTTCGTGCTAGATGATTTATTTGACTTGGTCTTTAATCTGATACTCTTTAACCCTGATACACTTTGACTATTCTTCACTGTGTCCTTTTACCTTCCATCTCTATTTGAATAGATTTGATAACACTCTTGGAGTAAACATGTGTTATGACTAGTATTAAGACTGTTTATCCAAGGCTGCAGTCTTTTGATTACCTATTATGGAGTGATTGGTAATGGTGTACTGGTTGACTTGGAAGCACACCATGGACTGGAGCGGTGTCGGGCAGCAACTTTCAGGGTGGTTGATGGTTTTGGGTATGAGTTGGTCATTTTCTACGTACTGGTTGCATGCATGAGTTTTTGAGAATAAGGACGAAAAATGGATTAACTTTGTTTTTATGCAAAGTCAAAGTTTTTGGCAGGTTTCGTGACACAGACGGGTTATGTTAGTGGGGGTGAGTTGAGATTTTGTCGTTAGCAGGAGGCATTAAGTGGGTTTCATCGCACCGCTTATGGAGGGTAAGTGGTATTTGGGGGGAGCTGCGCAATTCCATACGTTGCTTGACACATAACATCGACACTGTTCACAAAACTACTCACATCGCACGCTAAAGATCAACCAAAAGGCCTGTGCGATATGAGCAAGGGCTGTCAGATCTAAAGGGTCCAATCGGATGGTAGTCAGGGCAATGACATGACTAATGTATAATAGGGGCGAGCCCGATATTAAATAAAAGAATTAATCATATCGGGGGCGATTTGATTGATCGTTGAGTTATTAATTAGTCCTGATGACTTAATTAATTCTCATTAGCATGGTGGGGAGGTCAGGTTCTTAATTAACTACAGATGAGCTAATTAATCCTGTTTATTATTTGATTTACGGTTATATTTAACCATTGGGGTGGGATATGTAAAAATTTGGGGTTTTGTATAATATAATAATATGGGCGTGGGTAATGTTGTTTTACTCGGGAATTACATAATAATAAAATTAGTGGTTAATATGACTATGGAATATGAAGTGCGCTAAGTAAATGTTACTGGAAGCATTTCATCATATAACATTACTTAGGCTAATAATATATGAGGGTTTCATGTAGATAGAATGTTTTTAATTTTCCTAAGTAAAATAGGATTTTACTTAGGAAAAGCTTTATAAAGGGAATGAATGACTTTATGAAGGGGTTTTAAGTACCTTAGGTATTTCAAATTATTGGGTCGAGGGTCCAGTTCCTCCAATAGTCAGAGAAATGCTCTGAGCCGCTTTAACTTTGGCAATTACCTTTAGCACTTAGGGAATTAGTGAAAATTTTAGGGGAAATGAGTAAGGAGGTTAATTATTTTTTACTTTGAGTGTTGATGTGCCTTCCATGTGATACATGCCTTGTCCAAGTGATGAAAGAAAAATATTTAAGCATTAAACTCAACCATTCATCACACATTTATTCTGCAACCATCATCTACTTACCCTACCTACTTAACCTATCATTTTTACTTCTTTATTAGAGTGCACTTAGACTGGCAAACCCTTTTCAACTTTTCTTTTCTTTTACATAGTGATATCTATCTAAATCTAACCTTATTACATCCAAGGGCTTAGATTGAACTATTGAGCTCCTTTTTCACTCTACCTATCTACTGATCTGCCAAGATTAAACTATTTAGTCAGATCTTTATTCTGTATTTCTAAAACATGAAATTGAAAACATGGAATAACCAAGATTAAATTGTTTGGTTACCATGGATTGTGGCATAGGTTACAAGTTACACACAATATTTATTATACATAAAAGTAAATAGTAGTGACATTTAGACTTGCACACTTTCATGGTCTTTTCTTTTTGTTGGGGTCCATTTTCTTTCCTTTTTTGACCTTTTCTTTATTCTTTTTACCCTTTTATTCTTTTTCTAGGGCATACCCTCGTTACATTTTTTAATTTTTTGATTTTTTATAAATATGGAAAACATTTGCAACAAGCAAAGGTATGTACATATTTTAGAGCTAAACAGAGTCAATCATGATATATGACACCTATTGATAGAGGAACCTAACAGAGGTCATATTTCATATCTAAGTCGAGCTAAGCATAAATTCTTGGATCCAGTATGAAAATAGATGAAATGAAGTCCGCATAAAGTAAAGGAGAAGTGATTGTGAAGTTTCACTGAAAGGATCAGATTCTCAATCTAATGGTAGTTGGATGGTCCAATCAGAGTTGGGTGAGGATCATTGATCATGGTGCCTTTCAATGGATGGTAGTCCATAGATCCATGTGAGAACATAGTCTTCCAAGTTTATCAGTAGAATCGAGTCTCCTGGCTAATGGACGTCAGCTGATTGTATATGAAGTCGAGTCTCGTAGCTGATAAGAGTCAACAATATATGTAAAAGGCTATATTTTCTTAATAGAAGATTCAGAGTAGTGCAACAACAGAAAGGATGTTTTTTTTCTTGGTGAAAGGTTTTCCACCAGATGTCTTGTGTCTCTTGTGTGGATGTAATTTGATGTGATGTTTATTTTTTCTCTCATGGTTATCTTGTTTTAGTTTCTTATATGGTTTATGTTTATGAGATAATTTATTGTGTTGCTGGTAAATAAATGTGTGATTTAGTTAAAGTCTAAATTGGCAAAATTATTAAGAAGATCACACTATTGATTCACCCCCCAGTAGTGCTCAAAGGTTTCCAACAAATATTAGAGAAGGGAGAAGCACCAACATTGTAATCATGGACTGTAACTTTCATTAATGCAACTCTTTACCATTTTTGGGTCCATATCTCTTTCCTAATTAACTTGTGTGTTGTGTAATTCACCAACCCATGCTAGGGATGAAGGGTCCTACTTCTTAGCAGGATCACTAGTTAGAAATGAATTGTAGCAGTATTTATTTCCTCTTAGTTGTGAGTTATGTGTGATTTATTATTACTGCTACATATCTTAGTCATGAATTTAATAGTTGCAAGATTGTAGCATTTGTCATTGTGTAACAACATGGGTCTTGGACCAATCCCTTCATTAGGTGTGATGGTTGTGTGATTATGTTACAATTATATTTTTTCTTTAATTAAAGGGTGTTTCAAGATATATCTAAGTTTTGAATGGTTTTTAAGAGTGTTGTTTCTTCTGAATAAGAGTGATCATGTGATAGAGTGTGATTTATTTGACAACGTGTTTATTTTCCTTATGATGTGTAAGAAAGGTTTGGAGTATGACATCAAGTGTGTTGGAGCGTTGAGAGTGATACTTACAACAATTTTTTTTTAAATTATTTAACACTAGCTAACATTTTTTCCTGTATATATTTTACATAATATCCCTGAAACAAAAATCCTACCTAGATTGACAATTTATGTGTGAGTCAGATTAGTTGTTCTGATTTGAAAGGATAGTTCATCCACCCAAAATTTTGGTGCCATTGTCGAAAAGGTTATTGGAGGTGCATATGTGTGTCTAACTTGTTGATCCAGGTGGATAATGGTGGTCACCTTCCTATTCCACTTGGACCCCCAGCATTGTTTCCTTTTAGTTTCCTAATTTCCAACACAGTTCTATTTTTTGGCATTTTATCAAGTCCTAAACTTCCAGAGTCATTTTGAGGCCCTAAACATTGTTTTCTTGAGAAACTAGAAAATGGAAAGATATTTTCCCTCCCATTTTCATTTGAAAAATATTTCCCTTAGATAGATATTTCTAATGAGGTATCATATGTGCAAAACAGAGATCGTATGCCAAAGTTACAACCCCGGGAAGTTTATGTTCCAACTAACCCCAGTGAGGCCTACAAGCTTTTTCCACTTCATCTCCTAGGGTTAGGTTTTTAGATGCTTAGGATTTTCCATTATTTCTAGATGATAAAAAGGCCTTCGAGCCTCATTCTAACACAATTCATAAGGAATATAGTCATCACATCTCTTCTAAGAGATAAGCTACCATCGTCTACTAAGAAGTTTAGCAAGAAAGGATCAATTTAACTTTAGCCTTAGTTAAATTGAGAAAATCAAAATTTTGACATCAGTAGACAAATTGGAGGCAGTTAACTGAAGTGACATGGTCACTAATTTAGCTCAATAAATTTGAGTTAGAGGGATTGGAGTTCAGTTATGCATGTGTGATTGCTAATTTATAGCAATCCAATTCACTTATTTCTAGTTGTACTCAGTTAAAATAGTTCTAACAGTTAATAGAACTAGTTGGAGGTCAGTGGTGCAGTGGGACAATATTCTAACTTAGAGATCATCTAGTTAATTGATCAATCAACCAAAAATAGCCAATCCATGCAAGGAATTCGAATTTCTCAGTTGTGGTGGATATTCCAAGGTAGTGTAACATCAGTTGTTAACCAGTGTTGAGTGTATAGGTGTTGCATGCAATCATTGATCAATCCTTGGGAATTACGCAATAATTTTGGAGTAAATTCCTAAAGAATAGGGGATAATTTACTCAAGATAAGTGTAAGGAAATAGGAGGTTGGTTGAGGCATAAAGTGGCTCAGTGTTGACCAGAAGTTCTCAATCAATTGAGATGTTGGTGTGATTTAGGCCAAGAAATTGAAATATAGTCTCTCGTTTATTATGTTTGTAAAGTCTAATGCTTCCATTATTATAAGATTTTGATATGTCTAACTTCATGCGTCTATAGTTTTGGTTGTACTTGCTATCTAGGTTGTGCAGGCACATCATCTTCAAGATGGTGAAGATGACCGTAAGTAAAGTTGATGTGATAAGGATGATATATGAATGACTCTAATAAGAAGGATGGAAGCCTTGAAATATTCTCCAATAAGAAGAAGTTAATCTCCCTGGATTAAGAGGGAGCCCAAATAGAAGAGATCTCCATAATATTAAGAGTGAGCCTAGATAGAGGAAAGATCCCTAGTTGAGAAGGAGGGAATAGCATAGTCTTTTATTGGAGAATGCATTTTGAAGGATATGTTGTTGCATGGGAAGTAGGAAAGGAAAGTGTATGATTGCAGAATATTCTATCAAAGATTCGGTTGATAGTCTTACTATGTTAAGAAGCAACATCAGTTGTCTAAAAGACCCTGAAGGTTTGTCTTTGTTTATAGAGAGAATAGTTATTCTTTTGCAGGTTGTGCTTAGAGCCAGAGCTAGAAATTGTAATAGTTTCTATATTCAACTAATTGATGCAAAGAGGCTTGAGGGTTTTTTCCCAATTGGGTTCCCCTAGAAATCACTGTGTATTGTGGTTTTTCTTATTTCATGTTTTTCTAAATTGTGAATTTCATTTCGCAGATCAGTAGAGTAGAATTATGTCTCTTGATTTTAGATTAAATTTCTTTAGAAGTTGCAACTCTATCAAATTTCTACATTGTTTGAGCTAGTTTGTTTATTTTCTGCATGTAAAATTTTTCATCAGTTTCTATTTATTAATTAAATTTCTATTTAATTTTATCTTTTTGTTTTTGTTTAAATTTATATTTCATTTCGTTCCTTCATAAATATGTATCAGTGGTATTAGAGTGATCTTCTATTTCTTTTATTTTTTGTGCTTGTCCCCAATGAAGTTGGGGTATAAGGAGTTGAGACTTGAACTGTTTGAATTCTTGCAAGACTGGACTTGTTAATGTCGATGGCCTTCCATGGATGAAGAAAAGAAAGATGAGGGAGTGGGATATCCTTTCAAAATGTTGCTCGAAGAGGCCCTCAAGTGAAAAATTAACGAGATGATGGAAAAAAATTCCCAAATAGTTCAAGGATGTATCAGCAAGCGAAGCATCTTCATTGAATAGTCACTTCAAAGGTTCCACTCTCTTTAATGTACAATTTAACTTTGGCATTCCTGTGTTTGAAGGCAAGATAGATGTAGATTCCCTAGATAGATGGTTAAATTTGTTGGAAGTATATTTTGCAGCCCATAATTTTAGGGAAAAGATTATGTTTTCACTCCTCAAAACCATCCCCCATGTCAAGGACTGGTGGGAAACTTATTGTGAGCAAAGGGATGAGGAGAAACCCTTACTATTTTTAGTCACACCGTCTTGGAATTATTTCTAAGATGTCATAAGGGCACAATATTACCTTGTCGGGAGCTATGAAGATAAGTACATAAAGTGGACCACACTATGGTAGAAAAAAGGGACCAAGACGTACTAGAGTTAACGAACATTTTCCATACCCTATGCACGAAGTTCGGTATTAATGATTTTAAGCGGTATCAAATACTCAAGTGCCGTGGCTGTCTACATAAATACATCCAGGAAAAAATGGATTTCGTGGACATCTCCTCATCGGGCATGACATATTGATATGTTGTGAGGATCAAGTATAAATTTAAAAAGAAGAAGTGGGACTTTGGATCTATGAATCTGAAGTAGGGAAAAGGCACCTACAAACTATAGAATAAAGGATAGAGCCAAGATGGAGTGACCCAGAACAACCCATCAAAGCCATAAGCAAATAATAGCACTATGAAGATGAACAAGGACACTAGAAAGTGGTGCGAGTTCCACAAGAGCCCCACCCACAACAAAAATTAGTGTCGTGTGAAGTAGTCACTTATGGTCAATATAAAAGCTTCAATGCTAGATGCATGGTTTGACTCTAAATTAGAACCTTAAAATGGGAACGATAAGGGGAAGTAGATTATTGATGCAGAACCCAATGCCACTATTTCCACCACCAAGGTCCTAAAGATTGATCTTGAAGATCCAGAGGAGAGGGAGTGTCTCTTCCACTCATAGATGTGGGTGAAGGGTTCTCCACTGTAGTTCGTTGTAGACAGTGGGATCCAAAATAACCTCTTCTCATAAGAGGTTTATTGGGATAGGGTCCCTAGGGTCAATTTTGGGTTAGTTTAATCAATTTTTGAGTAGAATTTTGTAAAGAATGTAAAGTCTCTACAAAATTTGGAAGTAGAGCATGTAGCTAAGTAGGAGTCAAAGGGGCTTTACCCCTTATATGGGTAAGTGATAGGATGGTTTTGGGACTCACCCATAGGCCGCGAGCCATGGTATTGTAATAGAAAAACTATAAATATTTGAGTCATATCAATTCTAGAGAAATGAACTTTTGGGGAAGAACAACTGTAAGGGAAAAGTGCCAAGGTAGGAAAGCTATGTTTCCTCTACTTAGGTGAAAAGGGAAGGTTCCTGTAGTTGAGTGCATGGAGACCTTGGCAAGTCCACAGTTGAGTGCGTGGGCCCCAGCAGCTAGGTGCGCAGGGTGGAAGAGTCTGTAATTTGAACGTTGAATCTAATAAACACTAATTTTGGACCGAATCTCTTGCATATGTGTTTTGTTCTTAATTCTATTTAAGTTTATGCCATATCGCTTAATGATCTATTTTTTGTGAAATAAAGTGTAATTATAGTGTGAATCTGTTAAACCTTTAATATTTATGCATGAAGAATGTAATGACCAGTTTTCGTGAAGGTAGTAACTAAATTTGTTATGATAACTGTTCGAATTGGGTAGATTTGCGCAAAGGCAAATTTAGGGTTATTAATTACTAAGAGAAAGTTGTGAGTCCAATTCTTTTAGGTCTGATAAGCCTAATCCTAGACCTTCACGAAGGTCTGGGAGCCTTTTTCATAGAGTTGCAGTAGTGAACCATAGGAGATAAAAATCTACATGAAGATAGATCTAAGCTACAAGGGCTTCATAATACACATCACATGGTCTCTAAATGCAGAAACTTGGTTCTAGCATCCCCCAATACTACTTCGAGTGAGACTGTAGCCTACATTCTGTGGGTTGTTGCCGAAAGGGCTAGAAGTCAGGGTTTTGTTGGTTGGCATGAATAACTTTGAACCTGGGTCAAGCCCCCTTAAGCCAACAAATGGTTCCATTGCCGAGACCTGTTATAAATGGTTTCCTACAAAGAAAGAGATTGAGAAGTGGATTGACCAAAACGTGCACATGTTTGCGGCTCAAAAGAACAGAGGCCCTAAATTTTCCAAAGTGTAGTGGTTGTAGAGATATTTGTACACAGATGAGACTGACATGTTCTTTTGTTCTTCTCATAAATGAAAAGAAGCAGAACAAGAAACGGTGCGAGCATTGGCCAAGAAGAGAAAGAAAGAAGTTCCTGCTAAGGCAGCTACTGAAAAAGAGAACCCTGCGAAAGAGCGTGCTAAGACAGAGTGCACTGACACAACGGAAGTTGAAGAATCGGCTTCCCAACATATTGATGAGCAGGAGCAGTCAGAGCAGGAAGGAGGTGGGGGTGAGGAGTAGAGCACTCCCTTCACATTGAAGAAGACGAGTAAGGAAACAATTTTCATGCTAAGGAAGAATCATAAATCAGATAGGCAAGCGCACATTGACCCACTTATCCTTACAGAAGGGGACCTTGACGAAATTGGGGACAAAGTTAGAGACACCACACCAAAGTTGTGGCAACAATACATGCAGATGCTAGGGAGGGTCCATAAGGATATGCGCGAGCTGTAGATCCAAACAGGAAGGATTCAAGTGAGCGTAGGGCAAGAGAGTAGGGTGTAGGTGAGCCTGGAACAAGGGAGCGAAATCATATTGAAGAGATAAAGGACTCTGGACCTCAGAGTCATATCCTTACCAGAAGGATCATTTCGTGCAGAAGCGGAGGAAGACCGCGCTCTACTAGGCACAATTAAAGACATAGGGGTAAACTTAGCCACGCTACCACTTCAAACTTTCCATGCACTGCATTAAGGGGTCTCAGACAAGCTTAGAATTAGAGAGCAATGCTCACTTGTAGTTACCTTTGATTTTAAGGTAAACAACGAACAAATATTCACTGAGAAGGCTTAGGCTCTAAAAGGAAAGGAAGAGTTAGAAGCACGAAGTAAGAGCTTGGAAACAACAATAACACAAGTGTGCAATTCAGTCCCAAAATTACATATTCCATAAGACGTCACAACTACAGTGAAGATCAAGAAATTGGCTACCACAGTCCATGAATCCAAAGATGAGATAGGCATAGTCACGTTTGACTTCCAGATGAATATATCAGAACTACAACTAAAGCTACAAGCAACTACTATGCTAGATGTCAGGGAGCAGAATGATGCAAACATAAAGGAGCACATGACTACCCTGGAGAATGCAGTCAAAGGCTGCAACGTCCTTTTTAACAACGCCATGGAGTTATGGGAAAATTTGCAGGAGGACCGAAACTTGCACAAATTGAATATAGAAATCTAATAGGCCTAGCATAAATATGATGAGATCAGGGCAACGACGTGCACATTGGCACCAGTCCAGCGCTTTGCACGCCTACAGGAGGGAAAGCTACTACAGACACAAGTTAAGGAATTGAAGAAAAAATAACTAGTGTTAAAGGCTCAGCTTCAACCTTGGACAGAAGAGACCAGCCAGATTTCCTAGACTATTCAGCAGAAACTAAAAACATTGTAGCAAACTCATAGGACTATGTAGCTTGCGGTAGAGGAACTAACTACAGAAAAGTTGGTCAAAGAGGTAGAGCATGTTGTAGTACAAGCCATCGCAGAGATGGAAGCATTGAAGCAGGAGTTCAGTGAGCTCTGCCACAAAGATGAAAAGCCAGCTGACTGACTCGAGGGTGAGTCACCATATTTGTGTTGGGGGCTTGTTGGGATAGGGTCCCTAGGGTCAATTTTGGGTTAGTTTAATCAATTTTTGAGTAAAATTGTGTAAATAATGTAAAGTCTCTACGAAATGTGGAAGCAGATCACGTAGCTAAGTAGGAGTTAAAGGGGCTTTAGCCCCTTGTATGGGTAAGTGATAGGATGGTTTTGAGACTCACCCATAGGCCGTGGGCCATGGTATTGTAATAGAAAAGCTATAAATATATGAGTCATAGTGAGTTTAGAGAAATAAACTTTTGGGGAAGAACAAGTGTAAGGGAAAAGTGCTAAGGCAAGAAAGCTCTATTTCCTATACTTAAGTGAAAGGGGAAGGATCTTGCAGCTAAGTGCACAAAGACCTTGGAAAGTTTGCAACTAAGTGCATGGGCCCCTGTAGCTAGGTGCCCAGGGTGGAAGAGTTTGTAATTTGAATGTTGAATCTAATAAAGACTGATTTTGGACTTAATCTCTTGCATCTGTGCTTTGTTCTTAATTTTGTTTAAGTTTATGTTGTATCACTTAATGATCTATTTTTTGTGAAATAAAGTGTAATTATAGCGCGAATCTATTAAACCTTTAATATTTATGCATGAAGAATGTAATAACCTGTTTTCGCGAGGGTAGTAACTAAATCTGTTGTAGTAACTGTTCAAATTGGGTGGATCTACACAAAGGTAGATCTAGGGTTATTAGTTACTAAGTGAAAGTTGTGAGTCTGCTTCTTTTAGGTTTGATAAGCCTAATCATAGACCTTCACAAAGGTCAGGGAGCCTTTTGCTTAGAGTTCCAGTAGTGAACCATAGGAGACACAGATTTGCACGAAGGCAGATCTAAGCTACAGGGGCTTCAAAATACACATCACACGGTCTATGGATGTGAAAACCTGGTTCTAGCATTCCCCAATACTGCTTCGGGTGAGACTAGAGTCTGCAATATGCAGGTTGTTGTTGAAAGGGCCAACAGTTAGGGTTTTGTTTTTTGGAGCGAATAACTTTGAACTTGGGTCAGGCCCCCTTAAGCAAACAAGGTCATTAAGCGGTTGGACCTACCAATCACACCACACCTTCACCCATACACCATCGAGTGGCTCCACCAAGGAAGAGATCTTCGTGCCAGCCAGCAATGTCGTCTTCCCTACAACTTCAAGCCCTTCATAGATGAGGTACATGTGTTTTTTATCCTCTTAAAGTATATGATGTTTTATTAGGCCAACCATACTTATGGAAGCATCATTTTGTGTATGAGTCCAGACATCACATTGTTATTATTAATATGGGAAGAAAACTATATAGGATACCGGAGGTAGCCCTGCCTACTACCATTTCTTTAATCTATTCTAAGCAATGCAGTAAGATCATCTCCAAGTCTGGGAAATTTTCTTTCTTTCTTATTCACTCTCAAAGTAAGGGAAAGATTGTGGCCCCATCCATGGCCCCAAAAAAGGCTTCCTCCACACAGCAAAAGCAATTTGATAAGGTTGTGGAAGAATAGAGAGACGTTTTATCGTCACCCACAAGGGTACTCTTGCATTGTCAAGTCAAATACTCGATCGATCTGACTCCCAGAGCACCTTTACCTGATGGGATAATATATTATTTCTCTCTTCTAGAAAATGAGGAAACCAAGAGATAGATCCAAGATTTGCTACAAAAAGGGCACATCTGACCAAGTTCCTCACCTTATGGGAGCCTGCTTGTACTTGTATTATACTTGGAGACTCTATATTGATTATCGGGCACTGAAGAAGGTCAATGTTAGGAAGAAATACTTGAGCCCATGGATTGATGACCTTATGGACTAGCACGAGGGGTCTAAGTACTTCAGCAAGATTGATCTAAATTTTGTCTATCACTAAGTTCCAATATAAACCACAAATGTATGGAAGACAACCTTCAAATTCAAGGACGACCTCTTTGAGTGGTTGGTCATGCCCTTCGAGTTGAAAAATGCTGCTGCAAATATTATGAGGCTAATGGATGACATATGCGGCCTTTCACCAACTCATTCATAGTTATATATCTAGACGAAATACTCATCTTTAGCAAGAGTTGGGTAGAGTAATTGCAACAGATTCAATGTGTTCTTCAAACCCTATGGTAGCACAAACTATGTTCCAACTTGGAAAAAATCTCCTTTGGTATGAAATAGATCCAATATCTAGTCTACATAATTGATGAGCAAGGTGTATGTTATAGGCCATTTTGTCACATTTGGTCAATAAGCCTCCAAACTGGATCAATCCACATCTGTGAACATGTTATCATCATCAATACACAAATCCCTAAGCACGATCTTTCTAAATGACTGAGTTTTTGGGTCTAACTACTAAAACTTAGTGCGAACCCACCCCACCTGTCAATACAATAATGCCACATATGGAGGAGTTAGCAGGGGTCGAACTTGCATGACCCAGGTTGGCCGGCCCACCAACGGACGGCTCCAAATTCAAAATATATATCATAATCTCTTATCTATATAACAATGTTGTTAAAAAAATGAGACAAACATGGCATGGTGGTTTTTGAACCCAGTCTGCCCTCGTGATACGTGCCACCATTTTATAATGAGCCAATGGCTCATACATTGGAACCTCAGCCACATAAAATCTATATATACCACACTTTTCCATTCGAAAAGGGAGGCGTTGCAGAACTAAGACAGATCAAAACGTGTAGCAAGTGAAACCAAGAGAGCCTAGGCCAGAACCACGACCAGGCGAGCATGGAAACTGAGAAATTTTGAAGGAATCTTGTGAGAATATTCTTACAGGGAATCTGGAGGTAATCTAAAGATTCCTTGGAGCTCCAAAGGTCACCTGCTCAAAATATGGTCTAGTTTATAGTCATTTGACATGATTTCGAGGCACGAATCTAATGGTGATGAATGTTTCTACATATGAGCTTTGAATTTTTCATCCATGAAAGAAATTGGAGGTTTAAGGATCATTTATGTAAAGTTGATTGTAATTCATTTTTACTGCCATTTAATGAAAGAGGCATCCTCACTTTCATCAAGGCCCAAAGAGTTAGCCCACACTGGGTGAACTTCTTAATCAAATTGTTTTGTGCCTTTGGTCTCATGGTTTCTTTACGATTTCTACTTCTTTTTCCTATGTTTAAGTTATTTGGTAACATGCTCTTTTATATGCAATTTTGTATGCATCATTGAAGTTAAAACATCTGGATCAAATTTGCTATCAGAGAAGGCCTTCTTGATGCAAGTTGCATGAGTGAATGCTAAATAGGAACAAGCTCCAAAGAAGAGAAGGAAAACTTAAATCATTTGATCCCTAAGCGGGGTGTGCACCACGAAGACAAAACATGGTAGATGAGGAAGCTTGAATGGAGGAAGAGAGAAATTATTGAAAGATCTTCTTCACCATGGCTAAGAAAGTTAACAAGTTGTTTGTAGAATATGAGAAGAAAATCAAGCCTGAGAAGAAAGAACCAGATGACCATGCATCGGTAAATCATGAAGGTGGAAGAGGAGAGCCTCCTGAACCGCCCTCTCCATCCTCTAGTGACAATTCTTCTTCTTCTTCTTCTCATCACTCTAACATGCATAACAGGAATACATCTAAGAAGCCATTTTTAAAGCTAGATGTAAAGTTTGATTTTCCCACATATAATGGAGAATGTAATCCAAAGAAACTAAACAATTATACTAGACACATTGAGGTTTATTGTTGCATTCAATAGATCGAGGAAGATGAGGCCAAGATCCAGTTAACATCTCTTCGGCTGAGTAACACTGCTCTTATCTCGTGGGAGAGAAAGTTATAGAAAGGCAACAAAAACTTGGATAATCTCCTTTCTTCTTGGTCCAATTTTATTTCTGTATTAAAAGATCATTTGTATCCATTGGTTTATCGACAAAAGGCTTTAATGGAATGGAAATATTTATGACAAGGAAAGGGTCAAAATGTACAAAACTTCACATAAGAGTTTAGAAAACAAGCTTTAATTTTTGGTATTTCACTTGATTCACCATAAATTGTATCAAAGTATATTGGTGCTTTACATAGTTACATAAGGAATTCTTTGTTATTATTTGAGCCTACTACTATTGATGTGACCAGTGTGAAGGCTATTCACCATGAAAGCAAGGGAAAGAATGATAAAGAATAGCAACCAAAGAAATCATCTTTCAAACCTCATAATGACAAGTTCAAAGGAAAATTCAAGGGAAAGGACAAGAAGGCAGCTACAACCAAGAAGGAGGAAGGAGAAAATACATCTTGCACACATTGCAAGAACTAAGGCCATGATGATGAACATTGTTGAAAGTTTCATCCGGAGTTGAAACCGAAGAGATTTTGTGGGAATAACAAGAAAAAGACGGTGGAAACCATGCAACAGGACCTTGGATCCATTTCCAGTGATGAGACATTGATCACAACAGTGGGCACACAACGTACTCTTTCTCTTCATGCTAATGAAAATTATGAATTGCATGCAACTACAAGTTCTCCAAATGAGTCTCTTGTTATTGAATGAAGGATTGAATTGTTCCACATTAGAATCATAATGAAACCTACTAAAGTGGAAACTGTGTTTGATCCGGGCTCACAAGAAAATTTGATTTCAGAATCCTTGGTTAAAAAGTTAGGATTAGAGACCAAGCCTCTTCTGAAACCCTACCCTCTTGGTTGGGCATGTGATAAAGCCAAATTATATGTAATCAAGAAGTGTATATCTAGATTTGTTATTGCATCCAAACTAGTAGATGATTTTGATCTTGATGTTACACCCTTGGATATATGTGGTATTGTATTGGGGATTCCGTATTTGTATGACAAGAAAGCAATTTTCTTTCACCATGAAAACAAGTATCATCTCACGAAATATGAGGTGGAATACACTGTTGGGTTGTGTTATATTCTTTCCACGACTAACCTGTGTAGTGAATTAGGGGGTTAGAGGGGGGGTGGAGCCCCACCTTCATTGTGCCAATTGCACAACGAGGGTTTAAGGGGGTTGGGTAGCCCCCCTCTATGGGATCTGGGACAGCGTCGTGGGAATTTTTCTTTTGGACCCTATATTAGGTTGGGTGAACCTACCTATGGTTTTCTATCCACGGTTTTGGACGCGATGGTTTTTGGTCCATGGTATTGGATGCTTCGGCATGTATAAATATGTATTGTAACATTGAAAGAAATATAATGAAAAATCATGCTGGTAGTCCCAGTTTTGGGATCCAGGGGAAAATCTTTGTGTATATGTATTTTATGTGTTATGCTCTTGCATTGTTTATTTTATGTGTTTTAGAATTCGTATGCAGGTAATTTATGTACGGGGTTAAAACCTACATTTGGTATCA
>APFE031523914.1:14373-43922 GCA_000404065.3 Pinus taeda | reverse complement strand
TCGAAGAATTGCTCCATCTGTAATATCCATGTGGCAGATCCTTGCCATCTAACTTCCTCATATTGATTTTTGGAATATGGTAAGTCTTTGATCTAACATTAGCGTCTATGGAATCATGATTAACATTTATTTTATTCTCATCATGATTTTCCTTTAGTACCCTTTCACCCTTAGTGCCCATTTCTTGTAGCAACTTATTCATATTTATCTTCAATTCGTCCATGTCTGTCTTCAAATCTATCTTCAAATCATCCATCTTAGCTTCCACGTCAATCATCTTAGCTTCTACGCCTTTCCTTAAACAGTCCATCTTAGCTTCTACACCTTTCTTTAAACCATCCATCTTAGCTTCTACATCTTTCTTTAAACGATCCATCTTAGATTCTGTTCCTTTTTGTGTAAGGGACAATTGTTGCACTTGGTCGTGTAATTTTGATATATCATGTCGCATTCCTTCCTCTTCTTCATGAGTCATGCTAGAGCTTTTAGGTTCCTTACTAGGTGTTTTCATTTTCTTTCCTCAGGGCATCAGTTATTGATAATAATGCTCTACTATGCCCTTTGAATTCCTTCAAAATAAATTTTCAAACCAAGCTTAAGCAAAAATTTAAGAAAATCTACACACCTTTTTTCACTTTGTAGGAGTTCGATATTTCCTCTAATGTATCTCTGTACTTTCCGATCATCTAGTTCTAAATTTGTGACCTGTATTAGCCCTCTGTGTCTTCTTTCCAATGCCACAAGTCTGACCCAAATTGGATTCTCCAAGGAAGAGTTATGTGAAATCTCCCAAGTGACTTGATTATAGACTAGTTCAGTCGAGTGCAATTGTACGACGTGCCACGAGTCATTGTTTCAACTTTTGGATCTGAAAAATGTATACAAGAAACTACAATTCGTCCTCTTTCGATACCTTCTCATGAAATTTCAATCCGATCCCCAGAGAGAAAGTTATGACGATTGTCCCCAGGTCACTTGTTTTAAATGTAATTCAAGAGTCTACAAAAAGACCAACTTCCTCAGATCATATCTCTGTAAATATAGCACAAAAAGCTCTGAAATTTGAACCCAAGATTTAGAGTGATTTCTTCTCAAATGGGTTTTTTTTGCGACTTCTGAAACATCACAGAAAAATAGTTATAGAAAAAATTCCATGATGACCTGTTTGGAGCAGCGAAACCCTAGAATCCAAAGCTCTGATACCAAATGTTATGAAAACCAGCTCAGAAAAATAAAAAGATAGATCAGCGCCTTAGAATTCAGCCTCTTTGAGGAAATTCCTTTATTAACATAAATGAACAATTATTGGATGATTCAAATGAAAAAAACCTCCTTTCTATATATAGGAGTCTAAGGATCACAATATAATCTCAGCCGACCTAACAATAATAATATTAAAAGCCACAAAAATAACAATAGAGAGATTCTATGGGGCACAGTAATAACAATATGGGGGCAATAGGGGCACAAAAATATTAGTAAGGGGTATAATTACAATAGTAATGGGGTAATCACTAGTATTATAGGGACCCAACATATTCAGCCTCCATTGATAAAGAATTGTGAATGTTTTTATGTATTTTTCGTCATTTACAGTTCTCCTTGGCAAACAGTAGCTTAATCGAACTGTCGTCTTTTGATTTGAAAGTGTCGTAAGTGTCGTTTTCAGTCAAAGAAAAGAGTCTTCCTCTTTTTGATAGTCGATTACAATTTTTCCATTGTATTTGATTTGAATTAATAGTATTTCAAGTGTCGAAAGCAATTTTTGAATTCGAAATTGCAAAGTGTCGTCTGGGTCTTCCCTTCGTTTTTGAAAAGAAAACTGTTAATACTGTCACTGTGAAACAAGAATAGTTCAGATCTGTGCTTAGCATTATTTTTGTGATTCACACATTAAGAAAGCGAAAAAAATACATGCATGTGCATTTTCATTTAGACTGCTTGTGGAAATTGATTTAGGACAGTGCATCTTAGTTTGTGCTCTCTGCTCTATGTTGAAAGGATTTTACTTCTCTTTCCTTAGTAGCTAGGATTTTCATTGCAAAGAGAAAGTAAACGACTGTTTATCATCTTAGATTGCATATTTAGGAGTTGTATATCTACATCACGTGGTGAACCTTAAAGGAAAACTTCTTAAGAAATATCAACTGTAAAATACATTTGAATGAACATAAAAACGCTTTGGAACCGAATGCACAACATCTAGAAGTCTAGGCTAGAGATGTATTATGGCATCGTAAAGCCTGGTAACTATCACTTTCATTGTAGGTTGGGTGATTCCTCCTCTTTGAGACAACAAGTTCCAGTACATACTTGTGCTCCCACGTACTATCAAGTATATATTGGGAGACCACAATAGGCTATATCCTTTATCCTTAGGAAGTAGTGTTTACTGCCCTATCGATCACAATGCACTGAACACAGCATTCGGGAAGATTGATTGCCATACTGTAAAAAGTATTATGCAGTTTTATGATTGGTTTGGTAATCCCTCTGTCTATATTTCTAGAGTAGTCACTTTCATTCCTTTTCAGACTCCTTAAAAGAAAAGGTCCATCTGAGCACTTGTCACTTCAGTCTCATTAAAAATCGAAGGCGACTAGAGTCATCTTTAGCTTTTTCTTGACTCTTAAAAATTGAAAAAGTAAGTTGTGTCAAAGCATCATAAAATTTATTTTAATTGGAATAACATCGTTGTTCCCTCGGTGGTCTTAGGTTGAGAAGATGGAGTCCACCAATCAAGGATTTCCCCTTGGGGGGAATCCTAGTCCTTTCTCCTCTTGGGGAGATGTTGGTGCACCTCATATGGCCACATTGTCCCTTCCAGGACTGATAATTGGCCTACTGGTATGGCTTTTATTAACCTCTGTCATCCAAAACACCGTGTTTCCTGAGCAATCAAATCAACAACCAGATGATGCTAGAGTTACCCCCCAACCTTCTGCTTCATTTGTTTCTCCCTCTCCTTCTTCCTCTTCGCTTGGTGAAGCTAGTAAAACTAAAAACCAAGTAACAGAGAAGAAGAAGAAAGGGAAGGAGAAGAAGAAGAAGAAGCCAACGACAAAAGGGGGCAACCAAGCGTTGTCTAACAAAAATCCACACACTACACCGTCCAAACCTAAATCTCCATGTGTCATTTGCAAAGGGGACCACTATCATTGAGATTGTCATTGCATCCCATAGATCTTAAGGGACTTGTCTCCCTACTTGCACAATCTGGTGTCATCAACCTCTAACGATCATGTTGAGAGTACACTGTCAACTAGTGAAAACGAAGTCAATGGACAAAAAGGAATATCTAAATTTCCTTGTAGACTGTGTTAAGGCAATCATGCCATCCATTATTGTCCCTTCTTAGCAAAAGCCAAAAGAGTCTTGGACAATCGTCCTGCTTCACTGATACGGCTTCCTCCTAGATACAAGAAACTCTTATCGAGTCCATCACTATTTGAAAATCCAATTGACACACCTTTGTGGTCGGTCGAAGCATCTATCATTGAAGATAAACCCTCTAAGTCCACACAGGACCAAAGTTAATAGGTCGAGATGGCAGTCGACCCAATCTTGTCTTCAGAGGATCCACCTTTAGATGATATCGTCACCAAAGAAGATGATAACGACACCGTTCAAATTATTTTTGTAAACACAAACTCCGATAAACATGGGGGAAATCTACCCATTCCTTTACTGCAGGAAGGAAGTTCATTAGAGATGTATCTAGTCGTTTATTTGGTCCCACCTCAAAGCAATCTAGTCATTTTCTTCGATTGGAATCTACTAGGCAGACCCCGCTTACCATCCAATGTACCATTCTGAATCATAGTACAAGCTTACAGAATGATCATGGTTAGTACTATTATAGATGAAGGGGCTTCTGTGAGTATCCTTTCCTCAACTGCTTGGAAAGCACTTGGTTTTCCATCGCTTCTACCTGAGATTCGAAATCTGACAGGCTTCAACAAAGGAGCCAATCGACCGTTAGGGATCCTTCCAAATTTGCCTATAACTTTGAGAAGGAAAACCGTTCATCTAAATGTGATGGTAGTCCAAGGACCTTTAGATTACAATATACTCCTTGGGTGTGGCTACATTTATAGCATGGGAGCTATT
The DNA here is from genome assembly GCA_000404065.3 of Pinus taeda. Taxonomy (NCBI): domain Eukaryota; kingdom Viridiplantae; phylum Streptophyta; class Pinopsida; order Pinales; family Pinaceae; genus Pinus; species Pinus taeda. The sequence goes on along the minus strand of APFE031523914.1, from coordinate 39,812 downwards.
TTTTCCTCACTCTTTTGAGTGATGTGTTTTCCACATGAAGGTAGAGTGGTCCAACTCATAGACCAACTTTCATTCCCTAGTTCACACATAGCTAATAGTCAAGTGCCATCCATAACTGGTCTTTTTGTGCAAGGAATGTCTCATCAATTTCCAGTCTGTCCACCTGATGAGCGAGAGTTATTTGGTGATTGTGACTGAAACCCAGGGGGTATGCACCCTGGTCTGCTTCAGCAGGAAAACTTTAGGTATAGGGTAGGTTTCCGCAGAGGATATATGACTAGTCTGACACACCTGTTCGTTTAGGAAAATGGGATTAGACTAGAATAAGATTCCCTCGTCAAGGTTAGGTGATTGGAACTTGAATCACCTTCATCCATTTCAATGGACTAAGCCAAGGGAGTGTTTCTGTCTACTACGCAGATGGAACCATCTTGTGGATGCAAGAACTTCTGTATGGTAACTTGGAAAATCTACTTCTCTATACCTGGAGGCATGAAAACCTTTTTGCACGTAAGTGAAAAGCAACCAGCATAACTCTAACCCCATAGTTTTTACTAACTTCAACTGCTTAAGTTAGGTGATTGGTCTGATCAAGCATTTGCCTTTGCAAGGGCCAAATGGCACTGACAAAGTAAAGGAAGAATTTTCCTACCTAACCCCAGTAGTTCTTTAACCCCTAGGATAGTAGTTGGTCATTCCTAGCTTGCATGCAAAAGGCTCCAGAGCAAAGTTTCGAATGGGGCAAGCTCCCTAAAAAATGAACCTATAGATGAGACGTCCTTATTATACGATTGGCACGAGAAGTTTTACGTGAAGTTCAAGCTCATTAAAAAATAAACCTAGCGATGAGCAAATGTTCCCCCAGAGTTTAATCTCATTAAAAAATGAACCTATCCATCGATAAATAACTATTGCAATCGCATAATCATAAGCTTTTGAGCCTTGGTCGTTTTCTTACCATCACCTCCACTCTTTCTAGCCGATCATACACCTCTGTTTGATTGTTTACCCCTTTTGAGGAACAACTATGATGAGTGATGCTATTAACCATCTTCTTTACACAACCATGATTGAAAAGTTCCAAACCTTACTTGGAACCAGCTGCTATCAGAAAACATCAATCGTTCCTCAAAAAATGAGTCTCCTTTAAGCTCTTTTCATCTGACTCGTAAAATATGAAAAGAAAGCCAAGCAATTGGCCTCTCCGGCTCATTAAAGTGATTGGAAGTGCCGTCCCTCCTCTAGATTTTAATATTTTTGGACCTGAGGGATCATTGCACAAAAATATCGAGCACTTGTATTGTTCGGCTTGTTAAAACTATCAAAAATTCCTCCCTTTCGTATTATTTTATAATTTTTCGGACTTAAGGGATTATATTACGAAAAAGGATTACTAGAGTTTCCTTTTCGTCTCTTTTCAGACTCTCTAAAATTGAAAAGGACCGAGTTTTCTTTGTCATTAAACTTGTTAAAACAATAGCGACGAACTTGTCCATGCAGACAAGAGCGAGTTTCACTGTCGCTAGACTTGTTAGAACATAGTGACGGGTTTGCCCGACAGGCAAATTATAGAACAAGCATATGTTATCCTCCTCAAGCTTGACAAAAATAAATAGGTATTGGTCAGAAATGACTAGGGAGAAATTGGGAAGAAAACTTGAAGAAACTTTATTGGTAGCAAGTCGCTCTTGAACATGACACTTTCACTCCATCACCATGATTGAGTCGGGTTGGGTTATTCCATTCACTGGTCATATCACCATTGGTTCTTCGTACCATCCATTTTTGGGGTTAACGCTACCAATCCATTTCAATGTCACCGATATGTTCAAGAGAAGTCGCTCAGAGAATTCACCAACCCAGCTTATGTCTCATCCACTGCAATACCTTCACGCTTCATTCTTTGATGACCGCCACCGTGAACCTTGTATCATCAGATCGTTTTCACCTCCAAAAAATCATTTTCTCTGTTTCCTGTTGTAGATGTGGGATTCATTAAGGCCCTACTATGACGGGTCACTTCTTGTCGACATCAACTCATTATCCAAGAAGTCGACTTAGGAACAACCCTTTCAGTACTTTGAAGCTTTCATGCCTCAATGGCAAGTTTCTCTCTTTCGGCGACAAGTTTACATCAATGACCTTTGACCAAAAGATTTTGCGTGGTGTTTGACATCAAGTCCCATATTCACACCACGTGAATTGTACTGCAGTACCTTGAGGGTCATTATCATTATCAGTGATTTATCTCGCGCTTGTTAACAACTTACATCATTAGCTGGTAATTAGACAATGTCTTTCCATGTTCAACTTCAGAACATCTTTTCACATGGATCGACTTGTACTTCGGGCGAATATTGAACAAGTTTGAAGATCTCAAATCTAGTTTCATCCATCTGGGTTGCGATATATTTAGGAAAATAAAGACATCAAATGTACATCATAGATGCACAGATAATGATCCAAGCCAAAGGATGATGGCTCTACCAGAATCATCAGTCTGTCACACAGATGGTTATCTATCATGTGTACATGAAAATGAATTTATAAAGTTGAGCATGGGAATCCCCGCCTCAGCTAGATCATGAAAATATTATGAATATAATGTATTGTATTGTATCTTATTACAGGTCACCTTTCAGTTCGAAAAACCTCGGATCCTCATGATAAAGCATTTCACCCGACATCAAAAGATTTACGACCTCGTGCTTTAGGGGGCAACTGTTATAGACATATTTGGGCACTGCAACCCCAATATCATATGTCCATAAACAAAGGGCTTCTAAGCCCCTAAAAGTGTTGTTTCATACCCTAAAGTAGCAAGGTCAAATGATTACATCATCTCGCAGAAGTTCTCCCTGAAAAACTACTCAGAACTGGTCAAAACACGACCATACAGACTACTTAGTGCTAAGGATGTGATGCATCTCACTTGCGACATGCAAAAAGTGTGATGCATACTGAAAATCCCTTCTGTAGGGTGCGATGAGTGAGAGCAGACAAATGGCAGAGGCAGTTGGCTAGGTGGAAACCCAGAGAATCTTCTAGAAACTGTCCATTTGACACTTGCCTCTCTGAATTCACCCAGGGATGAGTAAGAGATCATGAAATCTCCAACTGGAACCAAGAAATACTAGAGAGATGACACTAATCAAAATCCCAGAAGCTGACTCACCCACCTGCAAACATCTATATATGGATCCCTCATCATAGAGATCCAGAGGCTGGAATTTTGTATCTTGTAAGGAAGTGTTGTTGGTTTCTCTGTGGAACATCATAGTGTTGGGTGATCTAGCTTTTCATGAGGTGAAGAGGTCTTTCATGCTGGGAGAATGGCACTGGGTCAGACCAATGGGTTGTAATCCTCTCTACTAGTTCTATCAATAAAGCTATTTGGGCTTTCCTCCATATTCTTTTATATCTATGAATTTTGTATTGATATATGCATTTGTATGGTTAATATATATCTGATCCTATATTGTTTATGGTCATAGATCTCTATGCTTTGATGGTATTATGTTGCTTTGACTCTACAGGTGCTCTTTGAAGCGGGACAAGTAAGGAAGGAGTGGCGAAACTCTATCAAAGGAGGGAGGAAACAAGAAAGGATCCAAGCGAAAGACTGAGGTTGGCACTCTATGCTTCTCTCTCATCTATCTCTCATAAAGGAAAACATAAGTAACTTTAGTTTTTTGGTTTCTAAGATAGCTACCCGTCTTAGTGGGACTAGCAACTCTGAATGGACACTAGTTTTCCCGATAACAACTATATAAAAATGTTGTTAAAATAATGAAACAAATACAGACATGACAGGTTTTGAACCGAGTCCGCCCTTGTGCTATGCGCCAACATTTTCCAAGGAGCCAATGGCTCATATGTTCGAACCTCCTCCACATAAAATATATATCTACCACACTTTATCATTCAAAAAGGGAGGTGTGGGGAAACCGGGACAGAGCGGAATGTATAGTAGGTGGAACTAGGAGTTCCAAGGCCGAGACCGTGCACAGGTGGGCACATAAATCGAGAAATATTCTGAAGGAATCTTGGGAGAATATTCTTGCAAGGAATCTTGAGGTAATCTAAAGATTCCTTGGAACTCCAGAGGTCACTTTCTTAGAATATGGTTAAATTTATATTCGCTTGACACGACTGCATACCATGAATCTAATGGCGATGTATGTTTTTGCATCTGAGCTTTGCATTTTTTGTCCATGAAAAAAATTGGAGGTATGAGGATTATTTATGTAAAATTGATTGTAATTCATTTTTGCTTCCATTTAATGAAAGAGGCCTCCCCACTTTGAGGAGGGCCCAGAGAGGTAGCCCACACTAGGTGAAATTCATAATGAAATCATTTTGTGCCTTTGATCTCATGGTTTCTTTATGATTTACACTTATTTTTCATGTGTTTAAGTTACTTGGTTACATTCTCTTTTATATGCAATTTTGTATGCATCCTTGAAGTTTAAAGATTTGGATCAAGACTTCACCTCTTATCCCTTGATATCATCCTCCCATCATAAGTGGATCTCAAGCTCATTATGGTAAATCCTAAACTACCATCCCTCTCCTATAAATTTACTACCATCTACAACATCAGGGTTGGCTTTTGGATATTGATCATGCCCTCATGTTGTTGCCTTGAATCTAAAGGAGTCATCATCTTCATGCATTAGGGTGACATTGAGGTGTTCTTTGTGCCAAGGAAGGACAAGTCAACTTGGGGAGATCTCTACAAGATCAACTACTTTTCTTGGTTGTAAAATCTCTCATATTTCTATTAATACAAAGAGTATCATGTTTTCCTATATGTGTTATGTTATATTTACATTCATATATTTAAATGCCTCATTAATTCATTGAATAGAGTAATTGAATTATGCTACGTAGATGTTGTCAATCCTTGTTTTACTTTGTTTGCATGTGTAGGTTCTGATTATAGTGCTTGGAGATATGATTGGAGCTTACAAGCCATGAGGAAAGTAAATCTTACAACGGATTCCAGGTAAGCCTCTCTCCCATTCTTCAATTTTTCTAAGGGGAACTCTATATTCTTTGTTTTCTATTGTTCTAAACCATTCCACTAGGCCTAAGGAAGATACTTTCGTTCACAATTGTAAATTCTGCATAACAGTGTACTTGTAGATTTGGCTAAGATTTAATTCATAGGCCTGCAAACTGATAATTGTGGATAGGCCATTTTTTCGAATCTGGTCAATAGGCCTACAAACTAGATCAATACACATCCGTGAACATGTTGTTATCATCCCTACACAAATCCATAAGCGTGACCTTTCCAGATCACTGATTTTTTGCAGCTAACTGCTAAAAATTAGTACTTTTAAGCCTGAACACACCCTATTCCTTTGGATACCTGTGTTTAGTGTTGGTTTCTCCCTTTTGCAGTAGTGTTGATTGACACTAATTTGTCCTTGTTGGAGGTGCACTAATTCTAGAAATTTGGGAAAATTAAAAAGATTTATGAAGCTTCCTCTTTGAAAAGATTCTAGATGTTTTTTTAACCATTTACCTTGGATAAGAATCTTGAGTCCTATATGATCCTACCTTGGAGACTTCACCTCTTATCGCTTGAGCTCCTCCTCCCATCATAAGTGGATCTCAAGCTCATTATTGTAAATCCTAAAATGGCATCCCTCTCTTATAAATTTACTACCATCTACAACATCACAGTTGGATTTTGGAGACTAATCATGCCCTCATCTTGTTCCCTTGACATTGAGGTGGCACTGAGGTGGGATTTATGACAAGGAAGGACAGTCAATTTGGGGTGATCTCTAGAAGATAAAATACTATTATTGGTTCTAAAATCTCTCCTATTTCTATTAATACAAAGAGTAACATGTTTTCCTATATGTGTTATGTTATATTTACATTAATGTATTACAATGCCTCGATGCTTCATTGAATAGAGTAATTGAATTATTCTACATAGATGTTGTTGATCCTTGGCTTGTTTTTTTTCATTTGTAGGTTCTAATTATAGCCCTCGAAGCTACAATTGGAGCTTACAAGCTAGGAGGAAAGTAAAGTTTATGATGGATTCCAAGTAAGCCTCTCTCCCATTCTTCAATTTCTCTAAGGGAAACTCTATATTCTTTGATTTATGTTGTTCTAGACTAGTCCACTATGTCTAGGGAAGGCACTTTTGTTTGCGATCATAAATTTCACATTACACTGGTAAATTTCACATAACATTTTACTTATGGATCTCGCTAAGATCCAAGTCATTTAGGATTGGACAGTCCCAAAAACTCTTAGAGAGATTTGAAATGTTTTGGGCCTTGCAAGTTTCTATCAAAGGTTTGTGTTGGGATTCTCTGATATCACTTAGCCTTTGAATCATGTTACCAAGGGCATAGTGAAAGAAAAGAAAAATTGGTCTGAGGCACAACAGAAGGAATTTTCTAGTATAAAACATTTGCCTTTACTCTACGCTAGTAGTCACATTTCCAAACCTGGAAGAATCATTTGAAATTGAGATAAATGCCTCTGACTATGCTATTGGTGTTGGCTTGTTGGGGCCTGACCTAGGTTCGAAGGTGATTTAGCTAAACAAATCCTGAAACTACCAGACCTTTCGGCAATAGTCCATGGTGCGCAGACTGAGGTCTCACTCGAGGTAGTATGGGAGGGTGTTGTAACTAGGTTTTTGCACCCTAGGAATGTATTGATGATTTTTGGGGGGTTCGGGGTTCGACCCTTCACACACGCTGCTTCGCGCAGCTATCTATCCCTTGCAACCATGAAGCTACCTTCACGCAACTCTGTTTACAACACGAAGAAATTATTGCCCTAATTCCTTATACTTACTGCATTATTATTATAGTACTTAAATTATCTATGAGAGCCCAATATTCTTATTTATCATTCAACATTCATATAAGTGTGCATAATCATCAAATAGTATAAATGCATAACAGTAAGATGAAACCTAGATACACAGTATTTAGAATCAACATTATCTTTATTAATCTTCAATACCGATTATAGACTCGACACTGCCCTACGCACTCAGCTGTAGGGGTCTGCGCACTCAGCTGCAGGCTCTACTAGGCCTCTGTGCACTCAACTATAGAGCCTCTTCCTACTACTATGACCTAGTACACTTAGACTCTTCTTCTATGCTCGAACCATTCCTATTCTTCTCTCTCATTCGCTATCTTTACAGCTTAGAGCCTCGCTCTATTTATACAATCCCATGGTCCGCAAACCATGAGTAGGCCGACATTACATTATACTATTTTACATAACTTAGGGCAGACTACGCTATGACTCAATCATATGTTTCGTGCTCCGCACCCTTACTTCGTGGATTCTTTACAATATACTTGACCAAAACTTGGGCTTTGAGCTCCAAAAACATGTTGTGGGGGGATTCCTTGCCCAACAGGACCCCAACAAAATCATCGCGACTCGTCCCAAGTCACTATGCTGGTGCGGTGATCTTGGCATGGAGCCCCTCCAACTGGTCTTGTACGGCTCAGAAGTCTGAGGCATACTTCTCTGCGGGTTGCTGGACCTACTACATGCTTGTTGAATTGTGTCCTTACCTTGGTATCGGCATTTGCTGCTTGTGTTTATAGTCTAGCGCCTTGGTCTGGCTCCTCGAGTCGTGAAGACTCTGCCATGGTCAGTTAATCAGATAGCCAACCCACTCGTGTAGGGCTTCAAGCAACTACTGTTTACCTTGCCTGGGAAGGGTTCGCCATTTAGTTTAACTAGTTGGACGGCACCTCCATCTGTAACCTCCTTAACCACATATGGTCCTAGCCAGTGCATTCTGAATTTTCCTGGGAATTTTTCAAATTTACTGTCATACAATACTACTAAGCTACTTACCTTGAAGGTGCACAACTTGATATGACAATTGTGCCAGGCCTTTTCACGTCGCCTTTGTACATGTTGATGAAATCCAGCCAGAAATTGTTCTTCCTCAAGTTCTTCTAATTGTGCGAGCCTTTCTTCCAAGGCTTCACAGTCCGACATGCCTGTGAGTGCTGCTATTCATAGACTAGGTACAATTTATTCCATTGGCATGACAACTTCCGTGCCATAGACTAGCTGGAAAGGTGTCTGGCCCATCAATTTTTTGCATGTTGTTCTGTATGCCCATAATATGGCAGTTATGCACAAGTCCCATTCGTTTCGCTACACATACATACTTTGATCAGCGTAGTCTCTAGTATTTTGTTGAATGCCTCTACTGTCCCATCAACTTGAGTGTGGTATGGTGTAATTTGCTGATGATACACTTGAAACTCTGTTGTGAGTGTGTTGATGGTTTCATTCAGGAAATGTGTTCAACGGTCACTCATTAAGAATTTTGGACAACCAAATTGTGTCAGCGCATTTTGAAATAAAAACTTTGCAGCCATAGCGACTGTGCAGTCCTTGACCAGCTATGCTTCTGCCCATCATGTTAGGTACTCCGCCATGGTGATGATGTAGCATGCACCTGTCTTTCCCTAAGGTTTGATCGGTCCCACAAAGTCTATTTCCCATTTTTTGAATGGTTGCAGTGTCATTTTTGGATTTAGTGGCATCTCATCCCTTCATGATGGTTTTCCAGTCCTTTGACATATGTTGCAGGCCCAACAGTGCGCTTTCAAATCTTGGTGCAAGGTTGGCCACCATAACCCAGCGTGAAGAATCTTCTGTGCAGTCGCGTGTCCTGCATAGTGTCCTCTTGCAGCACCCCCATGTGCTTCTGTGAGGATCTAACCTCATTCAAATTCAGGTATGTATCTTCGCAATATCTCATCATTTCCCATTTTGTAGAGGTACCCTGCGATGATAGAAAATTCTACTGCTTGCACCACTAATTCCTTCTTTTGTTGGACTGAGTATTCCTTCGATGCAATCCCTATTGTTAGAAAGTGAATTATATCCTCGAAGTGGTCATCCGTGACGCGTATTGCAAAGAGTTGTGCATCAGGTAGTCCCTCCTCCAAATTTGTTGGTTCCTCGCCCATCTCAATTCGTGACAAGTGATATGGTCTTGCATTTAGGCATCCCAGCTTGACAATGACCTCAAATTCATATTCTTGAAATAGTAAAAGCCATTTGCATATGCGCCCCCCTAACACAGGCTTGTTCACCAGGTATTTTAACACGGAATGATTGGTATACATCTTGAAATGTCTCCAAGTAAATAGTGTAGGCATTTTTGGAGCATGTACACCATTGCCAACCCTTCATGCTCAGTAGTAGAGTAGTTCTTTTCGGCTTTGGACAATCTCTGACTTGTGAACGTGATCGGGTGATCCATGCCCTTCGCGCCTTCCTACGTGAGTATGGATCCCATCGCAATACATGATGCATCAACATTTACATGAAATTCCACATCCCATTTTGGGAAGATGAGGATGGGAGTGAACGTTAGTTTCTCTTTTAGGATATCCAAACTTTTCATGCAATCATCATTCCAACAATATGTAGAATCCTTTTTCAATAGCTTTTCCGTCGGTGCTATTATTTGGGCATAAATTTTGATGAACTTCCTATAGTATCCAGCGTGCCCCAAAGTAGCGCATAGTTGTTTAACACTTCGCGGTGCTTCCAAATTTAGAGTAACAACAATCTTCATAGGGTCCACCATCAGGCCTTGTTTGCAGACCGCATGTCTCAGCAGGTCTCCAAAGGGAACAAGGAAGGTGCACTTCTTGAGGCTCAGCATAATTTGGTGTCAGGGGCATGTATCCAGCATCAAACATAATCTCACTACATGGTGTTTAACTAATCCAAAGACATTCCAATCATCCAGATAGACTTCCAAGAACTTGTGGAGGTATTCTTTGAATGCGGCCACCACGATGCGTGAAAATATAGTTGGCGCATTCTTCAGTTCAAATGACATAATGGTGTATTGAAAGCAACCCCATTCTATTGTGAAGGTCGTTTTTCTCCTATCTTCCATCGCGATCTTGATCTGATGGTACCCTGAAAAGCCATTCGTGAAGGATTATGCTTCTTGATCACCAACATTCTCCAAGACTTCATCTGTGAATGATGTCGGGAATGGATCATGTACACAAGTGTCGCTAAGCTTCCTGAGGTCCACACATATTATTATTTCGCCTTTCTGTTTTTTCTCTTACACTACCATAGGACTCACCCAATCAGATTCTTCTACTAGTTCAATAATTCCGGTTGTGAGCATTTTGTCTAATGCGTCGCGGACCTTTTCTTTATACTTTGGGCTCAAACGGTAAGGTCGCTGCTTAACTAGCTTCGCATCCAGTTTTAGAGTGATCTTCCTCATCCCTAGGTCGCCAATGATCCCTTTTAAGTCAATAATTTTGGTCAGGAACAAGTCTTGGTATTCACGGAGTAACTCAGCGACCTTATCTACCATAGCTTCATCCCAATAGTCCCCAAGCGTCACGTACTTTGGCTCTGCTTCTGTGCCAATGTTTACCTGCGTTGTTTTTAGCTGTGTGATGATGTTGCGATCCTCAATTGATGGTCCTTGAATCTTGCGACAGCCTTCTGTTTCTGGGATATTAATATTTCATGGGTCCTCAACATCCTCTCCCACCTACATGTTATAACACTCTAGGGCGCTGCTTAACTATGTCATCCATACTGGCTGAAGTACTTCCATTAGCTCCTATGGTATTTTGAAGATGGCGGCTTTTACTGCTTGCAGCGCATCGTCAACAGTATCCGACCAATGGCCTTCATATGTGAATGTTCACAAAAATCCCTCACGCAAGACATCCCATTTTCCCGTACCATGTTGGAGCTTTGTCTCAGTATACCAGTTCATGGGTATGACATCCAGGGTATGGTAGAATAAATGTACCCATTCCGGCTATGGCTCTTCGCTGTAGACCTTGGTCCATTTCACGAGGTGCGTGCGTAGGTCATCTCATTCGTCATATTTGTCTACTAGTCATATTTGCGGTTTCCAAAATCATAGGCGCATCACCCTTCTTCATCCGTACCAATCCTAACACTTTCCTTGATGTGTACCCCACCATCGTGTGGGTGTTGTGCGCAGTGCCCACTTCAGTGCATCGAACCGTTGCTTTACTGGTACTGCGCTTTCAAATTTCTCAGAAATTCATCCCTTGCTGACAATCCATCATATGTAGGTAGCTCCCTTGCCTCTTTTGTCACGCAACATAGTGATCTAACCGTCATGTTGTAATTAAGCATTGTTACTTTGTGCAGCCGATTCTACCATCGCTCTACTTCTTTGTCTGAATCTAAAGTGCAGGAGCTTTCGCACTCCCACAAGATTCTCCCATCTGTAGTCGAATTTACCCAATCCTGGTCTCACATAGTTATCTTGTAAATACAATCAAGATCATCATCACTATCATCATCGCGCACTGGTTCAGTGTAGCGCACTCCTTTGGCTGGATCCAATGGTACTACTATGTGTAGTGAATTTTTCTCAAAGATCATTTTGTGCTTCTTCAGATTTATGACTCCATTCATATCAATGGCCCAGTCTATTCCTAGCAACACGGGATAGGGGTTACTATCATCAACAATCTCTATTACTTCAGAATCCGCCTGCGTGCTCGCACCCTTAATATCTATTTTTACCCCTTGCAATCTCCCCATGGGCAAAATCTTTTGTTGGTTCGCCATTCATAATTGAATAGGGGACCATTGTAACGCGGGTCTGCCCATGCGTTGCCATGTTCCTTTGGTAATACATTTCTGTCCGAACCCATATCTAGGATTAGCTGATCCATTTCATACTCACCAATCTACGCATTCAACCTCATTTCCCTTCCAGTGCGTAAGGCATGCTTCCCCGCGCACCTGGTGATTAGTTCTTATAGTCCCTTAATTGCTTTGTTGTCATGTAGCAGTTTCATGCATGTCTCCAGAAAGGTAGTGAGCATTGAAGGATCCATTCTTGGTTCTAGTTGATCCTTACTACCTGAAGTGGAGTCCTCTATGAAGCTCTTCTTAGCTTCCATGAATGTCTCCTTTGCGTGTTCTAAGTCAAACTCGGGTTCCTTTGTAGGAGCCTTGCATACCTACGTACTTTCTTCTAGTTGCTTCCCATTATCATCTCCCGTGGTCATACCACTTCTAAGCATCATGTTTACATTCGAGTGTTCTTCGCGTGGCTCAGACCTCATCATTTGTATATTCTGAGTTGGAGGGGGCTGGAATACCCCTTTCTCGCACATCCTTGTGATCAATGAAGGACAATCCTCTGTCTCATGATCAAACTGAGAACAATACAAACATGATATCCTTGTCGGGTTGGTACAATCGTGGGCATAGTGCCCTAGCCCTCTGCAACTGTGACAAATTAGTTGTCTGCGACCCCTTCCTAGTCCCATTCCACCTCGTCCTCGACTGCACCCATGAATTCCAGTGCCCACCATCCCTGCATTTGGGTGAAGGGCTCGTGTTTCATTCTGCACCCTATAGGTAGGGGTCCAATCCATCATTACTTCATAACTACGGTAAGTGCATTCATCCTAGCCTACCGACCTGCAAAAATTACAAAACAATTGTTGGGATGTCTACGTATACTTCTGAAACAAATGAAAATTATCCGTAGTGTGTTTCCCTCCTATCTGACAGATTGTGCACCATAAAATAGGTGTCGCACTCGACGCTGCTTGTGCCTCTGGTCTCAATGGCATCAGCCCTCCTCTTGCCAAGTAGTTCGTGAACACTAGACAATGATCTTTGTCGTGGCCCTGAAATTTGCATTTTATGCACCATACTTCCTCATGCGCCTCTAGCTGAGGTGCCCTATCCTATTTCAAACTCTACATTTCCAGACACAGATTATATAGCTGTGCGTGGATTTCTTGGACTCCCAATCCAAGGTATTGTATAGGGGTCTCATGTAATCTCATCGCCATTTCCAATGATTTAGCTTGGGTGGAAAGTCTTTGTTGTGACAGCGCCGTCCTCAAGTGCGGTGTTAGAGATGCTACAAACCATGCGCGATGTTGTCCATCCATCAACGTCATATTGGCTTCCTGAATCATACTCTTCAGCCATTGATCTAGATCCCAGGGGGTCTCGCCCGGGAGCATTGTGATCTCTTTAAACCTGATGATTGATTGGGCTTCTGACTTTGGCCTGCTAAATTCCCTATTCAGCGCATTCTGGATTTCTACAATTCCTACATTTGGGTGGTCATTAGAATGCTTGATATACCATGTTAATGCGTGATCCTGCAACGCACTTGCCAGTGTGGCTTTCTTAATATTGTCATCCGTGACACCTTGTGCTTCCCATTCCACTCTTACCACGAACCAAAATTGGTCTGGATCCTCATTCCCTACTCCTCTGAATACTGGTAGTTTGCTTTCCATACTAAACTATGGAGGTGGCAGAGGTGGAGTGGGTGGAGATGGAGGGGAGAGGGGTGAAACGGGTGGTGGTGTGGGTGGAGGTGGTAAACACGGAATTCGCTTCCTTATCAAACTGATTGCACTTCTCAGAGAAACCTTCACGAACTCGTCCTTGCTCTCTTGCGAGGGTGAAATTAAGGGATTGTTTTGTAATTCTTCACTACTTCCATTTTTTTAGATCTTTTCACTATGCGTAGTTCCAAACATTAATTTATTCACATAACCCTCTTTTCACACAATACATCTTAATCCAAGTGTTCAAAGATTTAATATACTTACCTCGCGCTCCCTTGAGAAAACATCATTCTGCCTCACTGTAGATAACGGTCATGTCTACTGCAAACTCAGTGATAAATCCTCCTATTATCCAGTCAAGCCAATGGTCCACAGCTCATGCAATCTTATATTTTGACACTTCTAGTCTGTGCACTAATTCTGGAGTCCACACTATCGGTTTTTCGAGCCTACACCTTCCCTGGCTATCGGCTAACTTCGTGATCCACTCATACAACTCAGAAGGAAAGGGTGCAAAGAAAATTTAGTGGATTTCTGTATACAAGTAGCACTCCAACCACTATTCCTTAGATACTCACGGAGTTTTGTTTTCATGTGTCGCAAACTCGTGGATCTTCTTATCCAACCACTCTTCAATTTATTTCTTTGTTGAGTTCTAGTGGCACGATATCAAAAATCCCTTATGCAGATCCCGATCCCGGCAATGGAACCATTGTTGGCTTATTGGGGCCTGACCCAGATTTGAAGGTGATTTAGCCAAACAAATCTAGAAACTACCGGCCCTCTCGGCAACAGTCCACAGTGTGCGAATTGAGGTCTCGCTTGAGGTAGTATGGGAGGGTGTTGGAACCAGGTTTTCACACCCTAGGGATGTCTTGATGATTTTTTGGAGGTTCGCGGTTCGACCCTTCGCACACGCTGCTTCATGCAACTATCTATCCCTTGCAACCATGAAGTTACCTTCGCGCAACTTTGTTTACAGTGCGAAGAAAGCATTGTCTTGATTCCTTATACTTACTGCATTATTATTATAGTACTTAACTTATCTGTGTGAGCCCAATATTCTTATTTATCATTCAACATTCATATAAGTGTGCGCAATCATCAAATAGTATAAATGCATAACAATAAGAGGAAACCTAGATACATAGTATTTATAATCAACCTTATCTTTATTAATCTTCAATCCCGATTACAGAATCAACACCACCCTGCGCACTTAGCTGCAGGGGTTCGCGCACTCAGCTGCGGACTCTACTAGGTCTCTGCGCACTCAACTGCAGAGCCTCTTCCTACTACTACGACCTAGTACACTTAGACTCTTCTTCTATGCTTGAACCATTCCTATTCTTCTCTCTCATTTGCTATCTTTATAGCTTAGAGCCTCGCTCTATTTATACAATCCTATGGTCCGCGGACCATGGGTAGGTCGACATAACATCATACTATTTTACATAACTTAGGGCAGACTACCCTATGACTCAATCATATATTTCGCACTCTGTTCCCTTACTTCACAGATTCTTTACAATACACTTGACCAAAACTTGGGCGTTGAGCCCCAAAAACATGTTGTGGGGGGATTCCATGCCCAACAATTGATGTATTTCTCACACAAGAAGGGCATCTAGTGGCCTATCATAGTGAGACAATCTTTGATACTATTCGGAAATACCCCACCTACTGTAAGGATATGTACTCCATATTGTAGGCCTAATGGCAGTGGAAACATTACATTATTGGGAAGGAGACGATCATCCACACATATCACTAACCTCCTTAATTTATGCAAACACAAGGAAATTTGCAGCACGATCACCATTAGAAATGATCCACATATCTGAAACAATTCCATTTGAACATTAAATACAAGAAGGGCATCACCAATAACATTGAATATTTCCTTATTCGACTCCTGATCGTGTCACTAACCATTGTTCTCACTCTTGTGGGCACAAGACTTTTGGATGGCCACAACTATACACGAATGATCCATAATTTTCCACCACATACCAAATATTGATGGATGGCAAGCAAGTACCGGATTTGCACCTCAAGGGCACATTGTTATGCTACCTAGGGCACCTTTGTGTTCCTTCAAGTGAGTGTGCCAAATTGATTTGGGAGGTGCATTATAGTTGAGTTGTAGGACACTTTGATTTGGAGAAAATTGTGGCAGTATTGCAAAAGTAATTTTATTAGCCAAAACTTCGTCAGGATGTTGGAAAATATATTAGATCCTACACTACCTGTGCCATCACTAAGCCAACCATTAATAAGAAAGGAATGTACATTTCTCTGCCTACTCCTAGCCAAATTTGGGAATACATCTCCATGTATTATATGTTTGTCCTTCCTCCTACCAAGCATGGTAATTCCTGTGTATTTTTTGTCGTTGATATATTTTCCAAGATGGCTATATTGGTTGGTTGCAAGAAGAGTATCATGGCAGAAGACACTGCCAAACTCTTATTCGAACAAGTGTGGCTACAATTTTGGATTCCAAAGACCATTACATCAAATTGGGATAGTAGGTTCCTAATCACATTCTGGTCGAGCCTCTAGTTTTTGTTGAACACTCAACTCACCAAGTTGACTGCATTCCATCTTTAGAATGATGGCCAAACAAAGTTTGTCAATAAGATGATATTGCACATACTATGCATGTACAATTCCAAGAATCCACGAACATGGGATGAGAGTCTTCCCTATGTGAAATACAGATATAAGAGAGCTCTCCATAGCTCGACTGGCTGCAATGCCCTTCAAGTGGGCCTAGGATTTAAACCCTTATGTCTCATTGATGTTGTAATGCCTCTTACAACTACACACACAAAATATGCACATGTTAACACTGAAGCTGATAAAGCTGGGTTTATTGAACAAATCCAATACATCCACCAGCAAGTTCATGATATCCAAGATAAATCCAATTGTAAGTACAAACAACATCATGATCAACATTAGGTGCCACATACGTTTCAAGTGGGTGACAAAGTTTTGTTGCATTTGCAGAAGGAACACCTTACTAGAGCCCATCAGAAGCTTCAACCACTTTTATATGGGCCTTACACCATCGCCAAGGTTGTGGATGAGAATTATTTTGAGCCAAGTACTCCCTCATTCCTTGGCCAGCACCCAGTATTCAATGTGGGCTGCCTTCGTCCATACTTTCCACCATTGTGGGACACATCAAACATTGTTGAGCAGCTAAAACTAATAGATCTCAACTGAGATTGCATCAAATTTTCCACGACTGATCAGATCATGGACACACAAATTAAGAACACTCTCCAACAAATGATCCAACTGCACCAGGTTGTCAAAGCCGATCAACTCTTGCATTAAGGAAAGTGGCTCACCAAATACCAAATTTAGCAGAAGTTTCCCCATCTCATGGAGGTACTTAACACAATGGGAACCATTGCTTCCTAATGGGGGAATATTGATCCAGATGGATATTGGTGGGCACCTGCCTATTCCACTTGGACCCCCAACATTGTTTCCTTTCAGATTCCTAATTTCCAGCACAGTTTTCTATTTTAGAAGTTTCCTATTTTTGGCAATTTTTTGGGTCCTAAACTTTCAGAGCCATTTTGAGGCCCTAAACAACATTTTCTTGAGAAACGAGAAAATAAGAGGCCAAAATACCTTCCATTTGTGGTCGAAAATTATTTTACTCAGATAGATATTTCTAACAAGGTATCGTGCACACCAAATGGAGATCGTATGCCAAAGTTACGACCCTAGGAAGTTGGTGTTCCAACTAACCCTAACAAGATCCACAAGCTTTTGGCACTTCATCTCCTGGGGTTAGGTTTTTGGATGTTTAGGCCCTTTTCATTGTTTCTTGATGATAAAAAAGGCCCTCGATCCTCATTGTAACATAGTTCAGAAAGCATGTAGTTATCACATCTCTTCTAAGATATAAGATACAATCGCCCAAGCTAGTTTGTTTATTTTTTGCACGTAAACAATTTTTAACAGTTGTTATTTATTAATTGAAGTTTTGTTTAAATTTGTATTTCATTTCATTCCTTCATAAATCTAGATCACTTGTTTGCATGCATTAATTGAAAGTATGTTAGATATGTTCCTGGATTTGAGTTTTTTGTGCGGTAAGATGAGAGGTAAGAATTTGTACGTCACTTTGACATACTGAGGTGGGATCGATCTAGTTAGGATTCAGGGCACATAGGATTGCATTGCATGAATAATGAAGAAGAAAAATACAACGCCCCCAAAGAAACTATCCATGCAAGTAGAAGAGGGTGTGGGAGAAAGAATAAGAATTAGGATTTCGAATTAGTAACATACATACAAGAGATAATTTCAGAAGCTGAAGCAAAATCATCCACTTGCGGAGTGTTGTGGCCACCAACAACCCCCCTCTTTATATAGTGTTATTGCTAATACTAAATAAATGGGGACCCTTAGTCAAAAATTTTAAAAAAGTCAATTAGTGCTTATACTTCCTTTTGGATAAAGCTTAGCATCATGAACTTAGGAAAATACCTTTGAAAAATCTAAAAAAGCTTAAGTTTCATGATAAAGGAAGTAAATTCACTCCTTAAGAAATATTGCATCGCGCAAAAAAATGATAGGATGCCTTCTTATGAGCTAAAAAACGCAAGATTGCGACATGAAACTCCATCGCATTGCATGCATCAATGAGCACTCACGTTGGAAAACCTCAAAATCGCCGATATGCAATATCGCATATCGCATATCGCAAAAACACATGAAATACACATAACGATTAAACGATCTTGCGATCGTGCGATCTTGCGATCGTGCGATCTTACGATCTTGTGATGCAGCGATAATGCGATAACACGATGCTACGATTTGCGATACTGCGATACAAATCGAAGTTCCATCGTAGATTTTCCTGGCTCAATATTCAAGAAAAAGTTTTTTCCATAAACCAAGAACTGGTCACGCGTTTTAATGTTAATTAATGAGTTATATGCCAGTTGTTAATAAATATGGTTTTGTGTTTATGAAGGAGTCAGTTCATGTAAGGTGGCGTGTTTTTGCATATCTTTGGCTTTTAAAGCTTTCCTGTCATTATTTTTATCATTACTTTCACCTCATTTGTAAACTGCGGGAACGAAGAACAAAAGGTTATACAAAACAGTATGCAGGATACTATGAGGAAGAAAGGCAGGAGTCCAGTTTCCATCTCTGAAGGTGCACCTAATCTGCTTGGGGAAGAGAATCCTAAGGTAATGGGATTTGCGGCTACTACAGGCCCATCAAAGTCAGCTGAAACATCAGTTACAGAGTTAGCTCATTCATTCCTACATTGGAAAGTAGCAAGGCCCCAAATTCTCACATACACGGACAATGTTGATGACAGAGACAAACATTTTAAGACTCAGGTCAAGATCTTACGGAATCATTATCTTCACATAGTTTTAGATTTATATCTCCCAAAAGGTGAAAAACGCATCAAGGAAGCCCAAATCAAGAAACAGAGGTAGTTTCCGATGCGCGATTAGCGCCTAGCGCTAATCGTGCATCGCTGAGAAAATTGCTCAAAAAGGAAAGCTTCCAATTGCTTAGTTATCTGCAAACACCAAAGAATTGCAAGAGGCCACGCTAGAAACAGAAAGCTAAAGAAAAGGCAGAAGCAATTTTATGGTTAATCAAGTTAAATTGGGAATAATACTGGGCATACATGGTAAAGTCACATAGTCAGCGGATGATTCCCAAATACATCATCGATTCTGTCGAAAAGATGGTGCCAGATCTTGCTAATTCCATTTCACAGCACAATTATAAGCTGAAGTCGGTTGACTGACTCTTCTCAGGTAATGTTGAATGCTTGTGATATTAAGGAGCAAATACAGAAATAGTTAGATGTTATATTTAATTTTAGAAATAGTTTTATTTTATTTTTGCTTAGAAAAAGGATAGTCATTTAAACCGCATCCTGAGTTTTTGTAATAAGTTATTTTTAGTTTTAGTTAGTAGTATTTAAACCCTTCTCATGCATTTAGAGAAGGGTCCATAAATTTGTCAAAAACTTGTCCTTAGAACATGCACTTTTGCACCCTCCGAGGAGGTTTTGATGAATGAATGGAACACGATTTGTTAATGTTTGAATTTAATATCTGCTACTGATGCTGCACTTCTGTACTCTTAGTGGATGTTAGATCAAGGAGAGATAAATCATTGTCACTTGAAGCTCATGAGTAGGACTAGTTATAAATGGTACTTTTATCTCTTAACCATTTCTTCTTATGTGTTAAAGTGATATTCAGTTTTAGTCGTTTATATATTAATGCGTGAATGCCTAAGTTATCATTTGGCACTTTTGTATGGTGATAGTTATTTACTTATGCTTAATGTATGAATAACTCATTATGCGATATGTTTTTCACAACTGTTTCATCTAACTTTTTATACGAGATGGTTCATCTTTATTGAATTCTTTTCTCATAATAGCTCAATGATCTTTATTACTAGTTGTTATTTGAAATTTTTTTAGATCACATAATAGAAGAATTACACCCCGGGTTAGTATAGACTTAGATGTTTTCTGCTTATTAGAATACAATAGCATAGCACTAGATTAAATTTAGAATTAGAACATCTTAATTAGGAATCATTAGATCAGAAACATCAAATTCTACACACACACACTCATAAATTGGGAAATTGGTCCCATATCCCTAGTCGCACCCGCTATACAAAACGAATAAGGAGCTGCCAACCAAGTTCCGGACCGGGCAGGTATCCCCCTTGTTGTAGACCCAATTTTCGGGGCTTCAACATATTTGGCGCTAGAAGGAGGGCCTGAACTATGAATGGCAAGTAAATCTAAATCTAAATACTATTCTGAGAGTAAATCGCCCTCACCATCTCCCTCGACTTCTCCATTACACTTAAACCCAGAGTTGGAAGTCGTTGGAGCATCAACCGCTGCTACAAACCCTGACATTTCCGAACAATATACTATCAAACCTCCTGAAATCGAGTCTCTGATTCAGAAACTTCAACGATTTTCTATTTCTCCTCAAAGATTTGATAAATCTCAAGGCAGCGTGACTTCGCAACATAACCCTGCTGATCCCCTGACGATATTAAAGAGTGAAAAGTTTGGTGTTCAACCAATTGAATTATCTCTACTCAAAAGAAAAAGAGCAAGGAAATCACCTAAAGAGTCCGATAGTGAGACTCTTTCATCATCATCATCCATTTCAACCTCTCCACCGCAAAGTCAACCATCCACTCCTCCACTTCAGATCATCGTTCATCCACCTACTGGAACCCTCACAACTCCTCCTAAATCATCTGCAATCGTAATACCCTCATCTTCTCAACCGTAGGGATCATCTTCTGCACTTTCCTCTGTTAGTAGATTAGTGATGGCCCAAACTCCATGGAACAACCCTGGGGCAATATTAATGCCTGCACCCTTGAGTCAAATACCAGTCCATCCTGAGAAATGGCTGCCTAAGTTTAATCCTGAGGCAGGTATGTTAGCAGAAGAGCATATAAACAACTTTATGCTATCCATTAATCTCAATGGGGTGACCAATGAAGATGCTTTTGTTCGATTTTTTCCTTATAATCTGTAAGGAACAGCCGGATCATGGTATTTCTCATTACCCTCTGGATCTATCACTAGTTGGGACATCTTCCAAGAACAATTCCTGACCAAGTTTGGTGATGACAGGTCTACGGCAACGCTAATTAATGACTTATCCAACCTTAGGGCTGAATCAAGGGAACCTATCAAATATTTCAATTTATGGTTCAATAAAACCTTAAACAAAATTCCTACTACTTCTCAGCCTAGCGAAGAAGCGCGAAGTGAATGGTATATCACTGCTTTACCATCAAACATAGCAATCTTCATGGACAGGGCTAATAAAACAACTTTAGCCGAAAACATGAAAGAAGCAATAGCAATAGAGAAACGTATAATAGCCCTAGAGAAGAAATCCACGATAGAGGAATGGAAATCGAAGGAAATCACCTTCAAAGAAGATTCCAAGAAGAAACAAGCGAAAGATCCATTCAATTTGGAAGGATTGCAAAAAGTTCTGAAGACCATGTCCAATGAAATGGTCGACATCAAAAAGCAAGTAGCAAAAACTTCTTCAAAAAAGCCCTACAGAGCTTTTAAAAGAAGCCCTTCAATGGATTCAAAGCCTCCCAATGCTATTTCAAGTGCTGAATCCGAAGAAAAGGAAGAGGAAGTTGCCACTGAAGGGAAAACCGATGAAGAAGAAGTTGTAGAATTAAAAGGAATGTGGGATTTCATCCTCCCACAAGAAGAAGATCAAGAAGTATTCCCAGTTAGCACACGAAGTAGAAATTATCTTGATCCTCCCCAAACTATCCCCAAGCCAAAGAGCGCAAGCTCTGCAACAAAGGATAAAGTCGCAACAAAGAAAACGACATCTAAAGCGACTCAAACCAACCCAGTCCAAACAGATTCATCAACTCCATCTGAAACGCTTATCGTTTCGGATGAAATGGAGTACAATATTATAGAAGACATGAAAAAGACTAGGGCCAATATCACTCTTTACGAATTGAACAAGTTAAAGCACCAACAAAAGATAATGTTGAAAGAATTACATGCTGTGCCAGTTGCACCTTTGTCGGCCGCTGTACTCTCAAGATTCCCATAACATGGGAAGACCTCCAACTAATGCGACCAACAAGATTGGTCCAACTGACATCGCTTTAATTGGAGGAAGATCGAGATCTCATACTCCCCCATTTCTCCTTATGAAATTTTCAATAAGAATGTACATAATTTCTTAGTGGATTCTGGAGCTTCATCAAATATTTTACCAAAGTCCATATGTATTAAGTTAAACGTTCAACCACAGAAATCCACTGTGCGCATAGTTAAGCTAGATCAGTCGCAAGTCGAAGTGAATGGTGAACTAAATCAAGTAACTATAAGGCTGTCATCCAACACAAAGGTATGTCAAGTTATTGACATTTTAGTTGCTGATATTCCAGAATTTTATGGCTTAATTCTTAGTAGGGATTGGTCAGAAAAACTTCATGGATACTTCGTAACTAACTGGTCGCACATGTGGCTGCCCTACAATGGTAAACCAAATCAAATAAAAATTGAACGAGAACTACATCAGAAATACATAGTAACGAAATTAGAGGGGGAAAATGAACTAGTAGCATATAACAATAGCATTATTGGCAATTACTCAGTGGATTCTTTCCTCGGCAATTTTAATGTTCATACATCACCTTACTTAGAACATTCTGTTTTATCCCAAGTCAAAATTTTTTCTCAAACGGATAGTTCAAAATGTATCAATTTTTTAGATAGTCCTGTAAATAAATCTTTGTTTTGGAAATTATTTTTTGATGGTTCTAAATCTAACGAAGGAGCAGGAGTAGGATGCATGCTAATTAGTCCAGAAGGAGATAAAATTATGTTAACATGCAGACTCGAATTTGATTGCACTAACAATACAACAGAATATGAGGCTTTAGTCCAAGGATTGTACAAAGCAATTGGGTTAGACGTCAAGTACCTCCAAGTTTTCGGAGACTCTAAAATTGTAGTTAGATAGGTACGTAATACTATACACTGCTTATCAGGTCATTTAAAACATTATCAATCTTTAGTTCAAGATCTAACTGAGCATTTTATAGCATTTAATATTTCATCAATTCCTAGACTCCAAAATGCAAGTGCGGACCTTTTAGCCAACGTGGCTTCTAAGCTCATTTCTTTAGAAGATTTTAGTCCAGATAGATTCTCAATAGAATTAATATTTAGACCTTCTATTCCTGATAACATCAAAAATTGGAGAATATTCAACAACGATCCTGATATCGTGAATTTCCTCACATCTGAAGGATCCTACTCCAGTCAAATAATTGACGAAGACCAACATGATCGACAATTGCAACAAGATAGCACTAACAATGTTATACCTAAGTCGGTGGTCAAGTTAGAAGACCTGTATGATTTTAAAGATCGGTTTAAAAGGTCTACCAATTCAAAACTCCAAAGTTCAACATTGAATTACGAATTAGTAAACCTAGGAACCGATGCCAAACCACAAAACATTAATCTATGCCTCAGCCTAGCCCCTAAAGAAAAATCAGCGTATATTCATCTTTTGAGACAATATAAAAACGTTTTTTCTTGGAACTATGATGAACTCAAAACATACGACACTTCCATCATCCATCATACTATTCCAATGATCGATAATGAAAAACCTGTCGAAAAAAAATTGAGAAAGATCCATCCCAATTTAGAAAATAAGATAAACTCTGAACTCAATAAGTTATTGAAAGCCAAAATAATCTTTCCCGTCAGACATTCTAAATGGGTTTCCAATATGGTACCTATTAGAAAGAAAAACGGAGATATTAGAATTTGCATTGACTTTAGAAACCTTAACAAGGCCTACCAAAAAGATAATTTTCCTTTACCACTTATGGAACAAATATTGCAGGCAATGGCGAGCTCAGAATTAATGTCTTTCTTGGATGGATTTTCAGGATACAATCAAGTGTTGGTACATCCTGATGATCAATTAAAAACCGCATTCAGAACTAAATGGGGCCAATACGCATATCGAAATATGTCATTTGGTTTTATTAATACTGGTGCCACATTTCAGAGAGCCATGGACATCACATTCAAAGGTTTAGTCAATAAATCTATAGTAATTTATTTGGATGATATAACCGTGTATTCCAAGAAACGAAGCAACCATCTTAGATATTTAAAACAAATCTTCCAACGTTGTTTAAGGTATGGAATTTCCCTTAACCCGAAAAAATCTTTTTTTGCATTAAGTGAAGGGAAACTTCTAGGATTCATAGTGTCAAAATTTGGAATTCACATCGATTCTAACAGAATCAAAGAGATTTCTGAAATATCCCTACCTCACAACAAAAAATCCATGCAATCTTTCCCTGGTCAGATCAACTTTGTAAAGAGATTTGTTCCAGATTTTTCAAGAATCATGTCTCCTTTACAAGCTATGATTAAAAAGAACTCAAATTTTAAATGGGGCCAAGATGAACACCAAGCATTTAACTTGATCAAACAAGCTATTATTAATGCTCCATCTTTAGCAACTCCAAATTTTTCAGAGCCTTTTGTTTTATATACATTTGCCTCGGATAGGTCATATGCCGCGATACTCACTCAAGCGAATCAAGAAAAGGCAGAAGCCCCAATTGCTTTTTTCAGTTCAAATTTACAGGGTGCTAAATTAAATTATTCAGATGTGGAGAAACAGGCTTATGCTGTTTTCAAAGCAATCAAATATTTCAGACCTTTTCTACTCAAAACCCGTACTAAAATTATAGTGTTGTTTCCAGCGGTAAGGAATCTTCTAGTACAGAAGGATGTGGGTGAGAAAAGGGCCAATTGGGTTACTGCCTTACAAGAATATGACATAGAAATCAAACCAACAAACATGGTAAAAGGTCAAGGCTTTTGCAAAATGCTGGCTGGAGCGTCGCAAATTTCTAAAAATCCAGCTGCAGAGGTACAAATGTGCGAGGTAAGCCTAAACGATGCTGAGTCATTATACGCCGATATCATTTATTATCTTAAGAACGGATATGCTCCTTCACACCTCGACCATTCTAGGAAAAGAGATCTATGGTTGAAATCCAAACAATATCAACTCATAAATGATATTATTTTTAGAATAAATTATGATTCTGTCCTCCTTAGATGTCTTGAGAAATCTGAAGCTGAAAAAGTTTTGCAAGAACTCCATGATGGGTCAGCAGGTAGACACTATGATGGAGATGCTACTGCACATAAAATCTTGCGCGCAGGCAACATTATTCAAAGACTCGCACAGTTACGTGAGGAAATGTCAAGTCTGCCAAACTACTGTTGGGAGACAAAAGAAGCCATCCTTGCCACTATAGCCAGTTAACATTGAGCAACCTTTCAGTCAGTAGGGATTGGACATAATAGGTGAGATCGTTCCTCACTCTTCTAAGTAGCATAGATATATCCTTACAGCAACAGATTATTTTACTAAGTGGGTAGAAGCAGTTCCACTCAAGACGGCTAAT
>APFE031523913.1:28481-60890 GCA_000404065.3 Pinus taeda | reverse complement strand
GTAAAACAGAGCAGAAAACAATCACACACAAGAACACAAGATATAAGGTGGAAACCCAATGTGGGTGAAAACCACCTGTTGCAATTCGTCTCTATCTTCTCTTTAATTAGAAACTTCTTTTTACAATTGTACTGGTGCAGTCATTTACCAATACGCAGGCTGCAACCTGCAAAGAGCTACAACCCTCTCTCATTTTCCAGCTTCTCCTGGAAGGGAGCTACAACCCCCTTAGCTCTTGCACTAGCCAAGATACTAGTACGTAGGTGCTGGCCTACAGAAAGCTACAACCTTCTCTTTCTTCCAGGGACCATGTTTCATAAATTTTCAGACTGGATCCATGAACATCAATCAATCATCAAAAATCAACCAATCTCATTTTGACTAATTAGATCTGAATCAAGTAGATACTTCTCTGACAGTTGTACCCAAAACACAGTACCAGAAACCACACACCAAAATCTGAACCCAGAACGCTCAAGCAATAAAAAGAAGTAGCAAGATCACAACTCAAAATATATACGCTACTTTAACAACCTGAAACCTGCATGCATACGCTTCTGAGTATGGAACAACCCGCGTATACGCTTCTTCACTTCATTGAACCTGTGTGTATACATGCCTTCGCTTCACTGAACCTGCGTACAGATCTATAAAGGATAATTCACTCTTTCAGATATTCAATCACTAATTAACCCAGATTATCAGACTTATATATCAGGCAAGCGCCACATCTAGCAGATCATACAAAGATACTATCAATCAAGCTTAAATATTATGACCCATCAATAGAACTTATCCTTCCTTTGCGCTAAGGTTCCTCCTTTATTCAAATCTAGATCTGCATCATAACCCAATTACCAATGTACCAGCTCTAGCACTTTATTAGATATTCAATGATAATTCCAATCATCATTTGCCACAAGATCTCCTTCCTCTTTTATAGTCTTAGGCCTTCCACAAAACCATGGTCCAAAACCATAAAATTTCAATACCATGAACCCAAAAACTAGGTATCAACACATCTGACGAGACGCCATGGTCCAAAACAAAAAGTTCAAATCCCAAGAACTAACCACCATGGACCAAAAGTAAGTTCCCCAACATATACGCGCTTTTTTAATGTATAACCCGCGTGTATACGCATATTCGTCTAGATGAACCTGCGTATATGACTTTTTCTTCTTTCTGGGTGCCTGAACTGAGATTTGTCACCAAGTTGAGTTGCCATCAAGGACAACACCAGAGCCATAATGCCAACACATCACATAAATCCATGGGAATAAAACCTTGGGAAACCAAAAAACCATGGACCCAAAACCACTATTGTTGACCTATTCAACACTGAATATTTCCCATAGTCAATTTTACCTAATAGATACTTCTTGAAAGTATAGAGATCTTCACCAGCCATGGGGGCACCCATATACTTCATCTCTCAAGCATAAACTGATCACTTCTCAAATGAAGTCAAAGAAGTCATTGTACATAATTTTCCTCCTCTAAAGCCTCCATGCCTTCTCTCTCAATCTATGGTAGCCTTACAACTAATCAACAATACAATTAGGTGTACATCATGGATATTTAAACCTCCAGCTAGCCTGGTAAATCTCCAAACACTTTTACTTACAGGAAACTTCAATCGCTTTAAGAGGCTTCCACCATTCAAAAGTTCCTTAGTGAACTCTATACTACTTTTTTTAGCTATTTTGAGAGAAATACTTCTTTTGAGTCTCCTCTTTGAAATGAAAGCTTCTACTCTTACACCTAATTCCACACCAACAATGACCTTCTAATTACCACAAACATTTAACTCAGATGTTTTTTTATCTAACCAGTCCTAACCAAACTCACTTGTTAAGACTCACAAAGGGCTTTCCATACCAAAACAAACAATCCTAGTTTTCCACGGGGTTGAGGAGTCATCCTCCCCTATATTCTTAGTCTTAACTTCATATAAGATAAGGCCTATAGAAACATTGAACTATTAACCAATACCATGACTAACATTTAGCAGTCCTATTCTCTTAAAAACACATGATAGGAGCATATAAGGATCCAAAAGAAATAATATGAAGTCTATATAGCCATTAAAACCAAATTTAACATTTCATTTCATAGACAACATCGCATAGCCCATAATCCTCATTCAAAAGATGAAAACATAGCTAGCGCAAATCATAAACATCATTTCTTTTTCATTAATAGGATTTAGATTGCAGAGATGCATCCCACAAGGTTACTTATCTAATCTTAATTATTCGTTTAAGACCTCCAATCCCTACAAGCGTGCATAGCTTATCTCACAAACCATGTTTGATTTGAACCCTTCCACATTTTATTATGGAAATATTTGTAGAATATCATAGTAGCTTCGAAACTGGTGAAATTTAAAAAACAGTATCCTAGGTTGCATCTATTTTTGAAATCAACTGGTAAGTGCACAAAATCAAAGGAAGACTCAACTTCATTTGAGTTCACACTAGTGAAGACACTTTTCATTGTCATTGTGGAGAACTAGTAAGGAAGCACTTACCCAAAAATTAAACCAATGAACACTTTTTCATGTCAAGACATCTACAGTTTGAATTGCAACATGGCTGACAAAGGCTCCAAAAATTGAAAATGTTACCAACACAGTTGAACCAATAGAAAAACCCTTTCCAATGGCGATAATGGTGTTTTGAGTTGCATCAAGGGCATCATTCCTTTCATGGATGCTATGTTTGATTCGAACCATCTCAATAATTCCACTAACAATGTCGCTTATGGGTCCATATACATCAATGTCCAATCAATATTGTAATATTTTTGATCATGAACAAAGAAGCTACTGTAATACCATACATGGAAGCAAAACTAAAATTGATAAGAATTCTTACTGCAATTACAAATATGAAAACACTAATAAATTTGTATCCCAAATCCAACCCAAATATAACATTAGTTTCCTCTTCCATAATGCTAATGGTCATCACTACTATGGATATAATAAGGGATTGTTTCAATGAAGGCTCAATTTCTTTCACAACCTTGATCTCAAATATGTCAGTTGCAAATGTAGTTGTGACTAAGTAAGTAATGATGCCCCTCAAAATAATGAGCAAGGGGTAGCACATGGTAGTAATATCGTGATAGTTTACAAATTTTTATATGGATGAAACAACTAGAGTTTCACAGGAAGATTCAACATAGTACACAAATAGATATCATCCCATACCAGTGATATATCTAACATTGTCACCAAGTTTATCAACAATGACAACTAGTGACAACTATGTTGCGTGGATCGTCTTCAGGAATGTTCTCTCAACCTTTCCAACAAGATCAATACCTACATATGTTTCTTTGGTGTAAATACCATCAACTATAGTGCCACCGAAGAACCTCCAACACCATAACCCTAGCATGAGGCATCCAGACCAGGAAAACTGATAAACTATAAAATTTACAATAAGAGAGTACCCAAACAAAGGAAACAAACCATAAGCAAAGGTATATGGCACACAAAGTGTTATAAAAAAATTTACAAGTATTGGTGATAGAATTTGTTGAAGTGCCCATAATCCAAGTAAGCAAAAAAACCCATTTGTTTTAACTAGAACTTTATTCACCAGTTGTCATCTATAAGGGTTGCCATTTAACCCAACAATACCAATTTCATCCATATTTTGAGAAATATAAGCCCAAAATCCCAATCATGATAGAGAAGAAACACATGAATTTATCCATAGGAACCTACAAAGGGACTACCACCAGCATATTGAACGAAAATTTGATCAAAACATATATCATGATGGTCCATAACATAAGAATACAACTTTTCATGACCATTATGTAGCATTTTAAGAACCGCATGAAAATAACTATGAAGCTATGAACTCTTAAATAGTCCATTAAATATCCAACTCCAGTTGCTACAACCCAAATGACATAACTATGATACTATTGAAGGCATAAGGATTATTGCACTTAATGCCATGGGTAATTGGAAGCTATGGAATTGAAGCAAGCATTACTTTCTCTAAAAACATTTGTTGAGTTGAAGGAGAGCATGGTTAACCATGCCCAAAATAACAAATACAATGTGGATAGTAAATTTATATTCTTATAATCATCTTGTTCATCTCCATCATTCACCTCAAAATTCACACCCTCGTTTTCATGCACCATCCTCCCGATAATCCCAACAAGAAGAAGTGCTACTCTATGGCGATTATGTTCTTGGACACCATGAGTACAACCATCTTGTAACCATCCTTGTGTTGGGGTTTGGTAAGAGGAATTCAAACAATCTAAGCATCTAACAAGTAAAAAAAAAAAAAACAGTGGAAAAGAACAATCTTAAAATTTGCTCGTGACCTGAAGGGATCAATGGAAAATGGAATACAAATATGAAACAAAACCATGTTCACTAGGATCTCTATAAATGGATATAGCATCGATGTATCCAAAGGGTATAGGGAATGTGTCGAAAATATTATGAGTTTGAACGATAGGAATATCAATGAAACAATCAAGCTTTCATAAACCACAATAGGAAGCAAGACCCTTCATGCATGTTTTGAGATCTCAAAATGGATTATAATTTGGATCGGTAGGATCTTTCAGAAATTAAAAAACACCAATACCTCTCGAAGAATGCTAACAAATATGCATATTTGTAACATATACATAATGTTTATCGATAACCCATACCCTGTAGGATTTTATCATCAAATCACCTAGCTTTGATTAAAACCAACTTTAAATCTTGGTTTCCATGGAGTTATAACTCACTCTGATACCACTGGTCCAAAGAGGAAGGAGACTAAATATCACCACAAGACAAAAAATAAAATAGAAAGAGAAATATAACACTCAACTCAAAACGAGAAATGATTTTACATCTATATTGTGGAGTCTTCCATGTCCTATTTAAAGGTGAGGCCCTTATTTATAGTACTTTAAGTGCTTCCTTGAGTTATGTCATTCAATACGATGGGTAAAAACCATGGGTGGATACCACTTTCCATTATGATCACTCATGGCTTCTCATGGCCTGTATCGAGTCTTCACCTCTTCTTTAACTACTATTATATTATAATTACAATTATTATGTGTCTTTTTCCCATTTACATTTGCATACTCATATAGGGTCTAATAACATAATTGGCTATAATTATAGTACTAGTGAGGGAGGGTTAAGTCTTGGGGATGATACAAATGGCCTTAATCTAAATGTTGACAAAACTTAATTGAGGTTCTATGAGACCTTGTCTAGCTTGGATACCATATTTAGAATGAGGCAAAATTCAAAGTAGTTTTCCTCGGGATATGTGTTTCATAGAAAAATAAAATAAATAAATAAAGAATCTAAATAACAATAAGAAGTTGCTACAAGAAATTAAGATAGAAGGACTTATCAACCAAAAACATTGATAAGTAAATAAATAATCATTGGCCCAATTGAAGCAGACGAGTCATTAGATATAAAAATCCAAACTATTGAGAAAGGAACCAATATAGATCTAGTCAACAACAAAAAATGCAAATACGGTAGAAATAGGAATATTTTTATATGTTAAACTACAAACAATGGATTTACAAACCCTAGTAAATCCAAGTATCTTTTGATCTAAATCTTAGGGGGTTATAGTTCAAGTTTAAATGTATAAGTCAAAAAGTCATATTTTTATGTAAAAGACAACTTGGCAAATAGGTAGTTGACGAAGTAGACCCTCATTAAAATTTACTCCATCAAAAACACACCCTATAAGAAGACAATAGGAGCAGAGTGAAGGTCGAGAATGATAGGTCCCAAAATTGGCCTCATTGCATGTAATGGTTCTTCTTAATGGAATTCTTCTTCTTCTTTGATTCTCTCTCTCTCTCTCTCTCTCTCTCTCTCTCTCTCTCTCTCTCTTAATATTTTGGTGATGTATTCAACATTTTCACTTTTATCAATGCTCTTGTGATTATTTTTATGGCAGATCTATATGTTTGCTTTCCTACTCTCTCAGTATTCAAGCCTATTGGATCTTATCCCTCAAGATCCAAATCAGTGGTATCAAAGTAGGATACAACTCCATGTGAATGAGGGTTTGAAGCATATTTCAATTTCAAATTTTTACAGCAATATCCAACCTCCTTTTGGTACTTTTGGAGTCCAATTGCTTGGCCATACACTATAAGTATCACCGTATTCGTCCACAAGAATTATAGGGTTTTATACCCTTGGATCTTCAATCACCATTGGAAGAGAATTATTACTTGGATTCATTACGTCCATTGGTATACAATATGGAGGTTCCCTAGCCTCTATAGTAACCCATGTTACTCTACAAACCCTTTTCATCCTTTGTAGCCCTCTACTCTTGGTATTCTCACATTCACTGGCACAATAATGGATGGAACATAGGTAAATAATCTTCAGTGAAATTCATGCAGGTGCCATGACCTCTCTAGAATAGTTTATAGGGTTAAAAATAGATAATTATAAAGAATTTTTTGATTATTTAAATTGGGATTTTTACAGAATTTGATTTGGGTTCCTATTTTGAGAGGTATCATAGATTGAATTCACATGTCTATATAGAAATGTGACTACACATACTTTGAGCTTAAAGAATGAATTTATCACTCCATAGGTCATCAAAAAGAAAAATTGTTATATCAATGGAAAGGTATTTTCAATATTTAAATGGTCGTTTGACAGAATTTGATTTCGTCACCTGTAACAAAATTTATTAGCAAAGTTACAATAAGAGTCCATTCTAGGAAAAATAATTAATAGCCATAATTTTGGGTCATCTGCAAACCCACCATTATGCATAAACCAAAAAAAACCATTTTTATTAATTGGCACTTGGAATATTGTAATCATGATGGTTATGAGTCACTTGCAAACCCACAGTTATTGGTTTACCACACAAATCTCTTCTCTTGATTAGCCCATGGCATATTGTAATCATGATGGTACTTTAAATATAATGGCATCCTACATTTTTAGCATTTTGAAAGATGGGGACCATCGTTTTCTAGGGGTTGGGGGTTGGGGAGGGGTTGACCCAAATCTTAGGGGGTTTGTTTTCAAAGTTTAGATGTGTAAGTCATAAAGTCGTATTTTTATGTGAAAGGGAACTTGATAGATATTTAATTTGTGGAGTAAACCCTAGTTAATGTTGTCTTCGTCAAAAGGACACCTTATAAGAAGGAAATAGAAGGAGAGTGAAGTTCAGGAAGGAAACTTTATTTTATTCAAGGAAATTTTATTTTTATTCAATATGTTATCCCTTATTCTTCTCGTTATGTATATGCTTTTACTGATGAACAAATATAACATCCTTATTCCTCTCCTTTACTACTTGATGAAAATAATGTTATATGTCATAATAAATTAACTTTGTATGCTTCTTAATAATGTTTTTCTCTTTTGTCAACCAAGTTTTGTCAGCCTTTAAGAGAAAGAGTGAAAGATATAGCGAAATACAATTTAGGTCAGATTGAGAAATGAATGGAGCTTCA
Source organism: Pinus taeda (assembly GCA_000404065.3). Classification (NCBI taxonomy): domain Eukaryota; kingdom Viridiplantae; phylum Streptophyta; class Pinopsida; order Pinales; family Pinaceae; genus Pinus; species Pinus taeda. Next base: position 53,387 of record APFE031523913.1, on the reverse strand, counting down.
TAACTGCTTCCACATTAAGATGCCACTTATCCACACCACATTAAAAACTAGTTACATAAAGAATATATAAAACTACTTGTTTGACTCAATCTAACACCTTTATTTATGTGGTCTAACTCATTATTGCAAACTACTACTTGTGCATTGAATGCACTAGACTTCAAAAGTTATTGGCTAACTAAACTATCTAATAGTTGGAAGATGTAGTCAATAGTTATGTTCAACACTTCCCCTTATTTTTTATTTCATCTTCCGTATGATTTTCAGCACATATAACTTGTAAATGCTATCTTTGAAATTCAAAACTTTCTTTTGCCAATGGCTTTGTAAAGATGTCTGTCAACTATGTTTTTGAATTGCAAAACTGAAGATTTACTTCACCATTGTTGACTAGCTCTTGGACGAACTGAGTACAAGTGTCAATGTGTTTAATTTTGCTGTGATACACGTGATTTATGGAAAGTGAAACAACTAAATTATTATCACAAAAATAAGATTTGGCTCTTTTTTTTCTTCTACCTTAAGATCACCTATCAATGTTCTTAACCAAACTGATTGGCATCTTGTTCATGTTTCTGCTACATACTCTTCTTTTGTTGTTCGTGTTGCTCCTACATACTCTGCTTCTGTTGATGAAATGGAAACAATGGGTTTTTTCTTGGATGCCCATGAAATCATTCCTATACCTAGTTGAAATGCATATCCTAAGGTACTATTTTTGTCATTAATATACTTCTTGTAAAATCGCTATATGTGTAACCAAGAGGATGGATTTCTTTGGAATCCATGTACAAAATTTCAAATTGTATTGTTCTTGCAATATACCTTAAAATACATTTTCCTACTTTCCAATGGGTTTACTTTGGTGACTCCATAAATTATCCATAAATTGAAATCGAGATTCCATTAAACAGTGTGTCACAACAGATCTAATAAATTAAAATCCAAAATCTACACTATAAGTGTTTATTTCCCTTTAGATTTATGGATTTGTAAATTACTATTTATTGCACATGAATGCAAATCATAATTATGTGGTAAATAGAAAATAGAAAAATAAAAACTCACAAACTATAATTGACACAAAATATATCCTGGAAAACCATTTCAGGAGAGGAACCAACTTGAAGGTGAGGTTGCTCTACTCTCTTTCTATGAATATAAAATATTTGTAAGTTCGAACAAGTAAGACCTATGGTGTTTGGGCTACTACTGTGCACAAATCCTCTCTATGTATTCTCTTCCTATCCCTCTTAGCTACACTACTTGTCTATGGAACAAAAATCCCTCAAAAAGAATCGAACCCCTTTTCCTCCTAGTGGCTCGGTTATAACATAGCTCGATAATCTACTAATGATTAGGTATGACTCCAAATATTAATTTTGGTTACAACGTGGACTCTTCTAGCATCTTATTCATCATGATCATGTGGATAGACCCTTTTCCATGAATAATGAGGGTTGATGTGGCATCCTCTCAAATTATGATGGTTAAAACAGGAAGGTCAAATTCCAAGTGGCATAGCATACAAATTTTGGTAGAGGTGAATTTCACACCGTTGGAAAGGTATATGTGTGGAGAGTAGACGAAAGAAAGGTGTAGTGCTAAAGAAGCAAAGTTTTTTTTTGGCATTCATGTGCGTTGCAGTGTTGTAGATGTGTGGTTGATTGTCATGGATGTCAACCTAGTTTCTTGGGCTACATATGGTTGAGGTGTTTGATGATTGAGGTGGCTTGTGTATGGTTGAGATGTAGATACTCCCTTGCATGTCTACTAGCTTGGACTATCTTAGAGATGGTCCTTGGTTGGATGTTAGTATGTTTCACTAGCTTGGAGGTCTTCACATGATCATGTTGTTACATAAATTTGATGATGGTTGCTTCAGGAGTTAGAGTTCAGCAGCCTTGTTGGTTTGGTCTCCATGGTCTCCATGTCCCGGATTAGGTCTCCTATGATGTTGACATGTTATACGTTGGTATTGGAGAGTATCTACATGTGATTGGGGATCCTTGAGGTGGTTGTGCAGATGTTGGAGGATGTCTGATAGGTATTGGAGTTGCATACTAATGGCAGGGATGTTGTAGAGAAGTTTGATGGATTAGTTGCTAGTAGGGTTGTTGGTTAGCATCCTAGTCAACCTAGTTTGACTTGTGTTGATGATGGAATTGTTGCAGTGACTTGGTGAAGTGTTTTTGAAGTGTCAGAGACTACCATAGGTCCTATAGAGGCTGGTCAAGTCCTAGAAGAATTTGAGGCAAGTTCTGAGTTGAGGAAGCATGATTTTGAGTCTCCTAAGCCCCGGCCACATGCATGATGGGTCAAGGGAGCGGTTGGAGAGCTCCAGTCGCATGGAGAAAGACCCAAGGGAATGGTTATAGCTTCAATAGTTCAAAGGACAATGCTAAGGGAGTGAGTGAGGGATTTCATGAGTTTTTATCTGCATTCCTCGTGTTACTCAACCAAATTTGGTGTTGCGGCGATGTTATTAATCAGGAATTTTCGGCATATGGTTGGAAAACGTTTGTGGGCCCTCTAGAAGATGATCAATGTTGAAGATATCAAAGGGCTAATGGAGTTAGTGATTGATTTGTTCAAGAAGCCTTCCTCAACCAAATCAAAAGCAGGTGAACAAATTTGTTAAGTCTTCCATAACTTGTTGCATTTACTAAGTTAATCATCTAAGAAATTGTTAAATAAAAGAAGGATTTGAGTTCATTTAGTTGGTTTCTTGAGAGTGTGTAGGATTCTATTGTGAGAGAATTGAGAGTGAGTAGCTTATGAAGTAGCTGCTTACATATTTTATGAAGATATATATCAGATATTTGTGAGTTGAAATCAGAGATAGAGTTCAGAAGAAGATGTAGAATTCATGTGTTGGTTATGGCATAAATTTGGCAGATTGAGGTGTGTTTGAGAGCAGTAATTTTGGTGAGTAGAAGAGAAGAAATTCCCCCCTCGGGGTCAGATGATGATTTAGATTTGATGAGCGGAATGCTAGAGCTATTGGGTTGCTCATGTTGAGCGAATTGAGAACCCAATATGAAATATTGTGAAACATTGTTCACATGAGGAAGCGAAGGCATGTGGAGGCTTCAGTACAAACAATGATTTGGATGATTCATAGTAGGAAGAGTTTTCTCCATCGAATAGGAGTTGGATAACCCAATGGTGGTTGAGCGACAATCGTTGGTTGTGGGCGCTTCCAGCGGATGGTAGTTCATAGATATGTGAGAGATATAAATTTATGAAATTGATAGTGTCATCATATTGTAGAGAAATCCAAGTCTTCCGGCTATGGGTGTAGCTAATACATTTATAATTTGTACAGTAGAATAATAAAAAGAATTGAGCAATGTAGCAGCAATAGGGTGGTTTTTTCCTAAAAGGGTTTCCACCGGAAATACTTGTGTCCCTATGTGTGCATGGTTGTGTTGATTTTTCTTATGGTTATTTATTATGGTTATTATGGTTTCAGTTTATTGTTTATTACATATTTTGATGATATATTGTTATGCATGTCCATGAATATTGAATTTTGGAAAACGATTTATAAATTAGTGAAAATTGATTATAGTCCACCACTAGTGATTCACCCCCTCCCCCAGTATTGAATATATTTCCAACATTTTTGCCCAAAAGACCATTATTTGATGCTTGCTCCTAGAAGGATTCAAACCCAAATTTTCTAAACTTGGTCCTGTAAGTGAAAATAGTCTTGTGAGCTTATTTCTCCACCTTTTCCACTCTAAAACCTCGATATGGATGAAATACAATATAATGATCCACTATGGATCACACCTCCCCATTTTGGGAGGCCTTTGGTCCCCAAAATATTTTACTAAATGAGGTGAGGAAACTTTTCCTCCATATTCTCTTGCATGTACCATTTAGCCTTGTTTGGAAGTTGCCTTTTAAACCCTCAGTAACTTACTTGAACCTCTGAAGAATATGCTAAAATTCCTCACACCAGCTCGAGAAATACGAGGACATGCGACTCCTTCGCTTCTTCAACTCGCTTTACAGTCTCGCTTTAAGATGATCTTGGAACAAACTGTCCTCAGACAGGTGGCCCAGCAGGCTTCATAATTAATTCAAATAAAGATATTACATACCAAATTATGCCTTAGAGTAGAGCTTGCTAGTCTCTGGTCTCTCAAAGCACAGAATACAAACACTCTTTCACACACACACACACTTTCACTCGATGCCTATCTACACACACAAAACTCATACCTATAGATTTAGAAGCATATGAGAATTATTGAGGGTCCTTGTTTGACATTACTTAGTTTAGATGGTGTCTGCTCAATATTCTTGAGTACAATAATTAAAAAAGAAAGACACACTACCAAGGTCCTTTCGGACTTCAATCACTATCATATCCAAGTTCAGGATCAGATTCGGATGAGGAAGAGGGAAGCTTTTTCTTTCGCCAAGATTTATTTAGCCATTTCAAATATTCGTCCTCCCATGTGGGGTCATGCTATTCTTGAGCATCTTGGTACATATCTATAAACATCATTTCCTTTTCCTTGGATACCTTCTCTTTTCCTTTTGCTGTAGCTGCTTTTACTTTTGTCATGACTGCAGAAGATTCTCCTTTTAGTGGTGCCCGTGAAGTTTGTCCTGTATCAAACTTTATTGTATCTGTCATGACATAGAGATTATTTTGTGGAAAGATGTATTCATTATCGGCTCTTTTCCACCTATTAATATGGGCAAACGGGTCTATTTCTATGTCAAGGAAGGAATCCTTTTTACTTTTTCAGAAATCAGGCATTGTTTGAACTGACATTTCCACTCCATCTAATAATTCCCACTTGAAGATTTGGAACATACTAACAGAGCGTTCGATGGCACATTGGACCCACAACTTGCAGTTATGATTGATATTTTCTTGCTGTTGCCAACCTAATTCAAAAATCATAGAAGAGAAAGCCTTGGTTGACAGTAACAAATTTATTAAACATACCACATCATCACTCTAGTTTCTGGCCATGACACTAATATTAATTAATGCCTTTTGATTAATCAGCAACTTAATTACTCCAAATCTTCCTTGAAGGCTTTCTAGAGTTCTGAGAATTGACAAATTTTCAGGCAGCCTGAGGGTATGGAATTCTTTAAGCCAAAGTGTGATTTTCTTGACTTCTTCTTGATTGTTGGCTATCACGGATGCAACAACTCTGTCGGGGCCATATAACTGTGCAAAAGGATTTGGAACAATGGGATTTCGAAATTCTAAACTTTGATAATCCCAAGGTGTAGAGAAAGTTCTCAAATATTGTAGTGTCCTTTCAACACACTGAGAAGCTCTTGTCTGTGGCTTCTTTTGACAATGGCCATCTTTGATTTCCCAATCTACGAATGGTTCAAAAAGTTCATACTGGGGGAATGAATCTATACCTGCAAAATTTTCATCATTTCATTGAAGAAATGCAGCATCAAGTTCTTCAAAGAGATCAAGAATTCTTAAGGATTTCAAAAATCTTCCAACCCTTTCAGTCATATTAATTTCATCCAAATCTAACATTTTTGCAGAGGTGTAAACAACAAAAGAGAAATCTATTCCTCCAATTATCTGATAATAATTCAAAGTCTGCAGAACTTTGATCATGGCTTCGGTGTACTCTTTGGTCTAGTAATCATCAAGAGTTTTAAAATAAAGTTTCACTTTTATATTAGGTAGAGGATATACCTTTACCAACTCTTCATCTAGACCCAACAAAAAACCAACATTTTTGGAGTACCAAGCTTGACATCTTTGTATCCACTAATTTCTTCGAAGTCTCAGTCCAACAACCTTTTTGATTACATCAACCACATCGCCAAGAATTAATTCAAGAATCTGAAATCTTTTTACAAAGGTTTCAAGATTGTCATCTACAGGAGTCTTATCAGGAAGATTAAAAATATCTGTTCTTTGCCTGTGAATATGGACTTTGTTCATTTCTCTGGTAAGAGTATCAGCCAAATAATTGGAGTTACATGGAACCCATTCAGAATCAAAGTCATACATTTGAAACCAAATTTTCCATGCCAAGAGTCATCCTCTTAAGAGTTGTTTTGAAATTTTTGCTGACAAGAAATATTTGAAATTCATAGAATCTGTTCTTATCAAAAACTTGGCAGGGGCTAAATATAACTCAAATTTCTGTATGCCATTGAAAATGGAAAGAGTTTCTTTTTCTGCTGGAAAATAATTTTTCTGGTGAATTAAAAATTTTCCAGATGCATATGCACATAAAGTTTCTTTTTTTTCTCCCTTCCTTTCAAAAAGGACTGCTGCCCAAAAATTATCAGAGGCATCAGTCTGAAGGATCAAAAATCCGTTGCCTGGAGGTTTAAGCTCTGGGAGATTTTGACATTCAGCTTTTAACAATTGAACTACTTTTGTAGCTTTTGGTGACCATTGAGAATGCATATGTTTATGAATTGGGGCAGTTTTTTCTCACAGTCTAGGAATATATTTATGTACATAATTTAAAATTCCTAGAAATCGCTGAATCATTTTGACATCTTGCAACTAATCAGGAAATTCAGATAGCTTGGTCAATACATGGGGCTGCATCTAAATTTTTCCATCTATAACATGAATACCTAAAAAATCAATATTGTCTTGAAACAGAAGCATTTTCTTCTCTTACAAAACAATACCATGTTGTTTTGCTTCTTCAAGGAATAATTGTAAATGCTTCAGATGTGATTCAAGATCGGGACTATGAACCAAAATATCATCAATATATACAACAATAAAATCATATTTACCAAAGATATGATCCATGCATCTTTGAAAGAACATTGGAGCATTCTTCAAACCAAATGGAACTACTTTCCATTGGTAAAAACCTGCGGGACATGTGAAAGCAGTTTTGTGGCGATCTTCTTCTTTGATTTGGATCTGGTAGTAAGCATATTTCATGTCAAACTTGCTAAAGATCTTGCTGTTCTGGATTTTCTGCATTATTGTTTCCTGGCGTGGCAGAGGATAATTAAAGCTCTTTGTGATTTCATTCAAAAGCTTATAATTAATGACCATTCTATCTTTTCCTCTGACAATTTCAGAGTGGTTTCTTACCAGGAAAGCAGAACATGAATAATGTGACGAGCTAGGTTCAATCAACTGAAGATTTAATAATTCTTCAATTTGCTTTCTTATTTCCTTTTCATCATTTGGAGTGCAGGGTATTAATTTACCTTTAACCCCGTTATCATGGAGAGTGATTATGTCTTGTTGTGGACTCTCGACACTCTAGAATGCTTGAGGATTCTCAGAACAACATTTCAACAATTCATCAAAAATAATCATTTGAGCAGGAGACCAATCATGATTTCTATTTGCTTTTTGTTTTAACTAACTCATTTTCTCATAAATTTGCAATACTTCTTGCCAATCATGGGATTCATTTTGGGGTTTTTCATGCCTACTTTCTTTTGGCTATTTTCTCTTCTAGCTTCTGAATTAGCCAAGGTTAATCTCGGAACTGAAATTGCCTCTTTTTTTTATATTGAAGATAATTTTATCTTCACTAATTGTAATAGGCAATACCGAATTAATGAATAGCATTCCAAGAAACAAACTTGCAGAGGCATCATAATGTTGAATTGCAGAAAATTTGACAATACTCCCCCCAACTTTTAATGATACATTATCAACATAATTGGTGAGATTGACGGAGCCACCAATGGTCTCTGAAATCAAAATATTCTGTAAGGGCTTCCATAAACCCTTAAATAATGATGGGCGTGCCAAATTGTTAGAACCACCTGTATCAATGAAAGCATCGACAAAGATCCAGTCCCCTTTGACGACAACTTCAACTGGAATATATAGAAGATTGTTAGTTTTAACAATATTTTTAAGGAACAAGCTTTCATTGGTATTAACAGCTGTAGAAACAGGCAAAGATGAGGATGAGGGAGAAACTGTCTTTGGATACGGGCAGAAAGAATTCAACGTAGATCGTGGAGGCAGAGAATTTAAAACGGATATTGAATTCTGAGTGCTTTGTTCTGTAGAGATAAAGTTTAGAGCAGAGACAGTATCATCTGAAAAATCTTCAGATGTCTCATTTGTATAGTCATCTGAGCTATACTCATCATTGTAGTGCAAGTCAGGTCCATGTTCAGATTCTGAAAAATCATAGCAAATATTCATTTTCTGACAAATATCTGGGACTGACTCAGTATCGGACAGGGAAGCATCAGTTAGGATATATACATCTGACACTTCATCTTGAGAATCAACAATGGACCAGTTATCTACAAAATCATCAATTTCTATGCATGCTTTCAACTTGTTCGAAGAGATTTTGGGACATTTTCGGGCAAAGTGACCTTCTTGCTTGCATATAAAACATGCATTGTCTCTTTTGGGTTGCCTGCATTTTTTCAAATATTTAAACTTTCTGAATGGTCTTCTGGGGTTGGCTACTCTTTTAGGTCTGAACTTACCATACCTTTTGGATTTTCTCTTTTTAAATGGTGTCCATGGTAATACAAATCGGCAAACATCAAGACCAGGAGAGAAATCTTGGGCTTTCTTCTACCAACAAAGATATTTAACCTTTTCTTGACACCTGAATAAGAGATCTATCCAGTAAGTCTGGTCAATCTTTTTTCCTTGAACTTCCAGATCTTTCATGATCATGTCACCTAAATTTCCAGGCAACTTTGACAAGAAGGAAATCTTTTGAGTAGAATCATTGGTAAGATTAGCTTTATAGATTTTGGCCATATAATCATTACCAAATTGATCTGAAAACTTCAAATCTTTTAATTCCATTCTTGTTAGATATGTTATAATTTGTTTTCTTTCATCTGTTGGTTCAAGAACAAACTGAGTTTTGAGTAGCAATTCTAATGTGGCTAATCATGCAGTAGCTACATGCATTCTTTCTTCTTTTGATGGTCCCATCCACCAGTCATGAACAATTCCGGCCATTTGCTTCTCGTCTAAGGCAAAAATAGAAATATTATCTAATCTGGAGATAACTTGCATTTTATAAAGAGTACCAATCCAAATTCGAATGGATTCATCTGGATTTGTGAATTTGTCTAAGTCTAGAACATATCGAATGGAATTGCCTGCAAACAAGTCTTCTTCAACCCTTGGGTATTTGTGGACTTCATGAAGTACATTGGCTTTTTGGAGAGATGGCAGAATGAAGGATGGAAATTTATAGGCAGCATTTTCTAAAGTGGCTATTTCTCTTTTTGGCTTCTGAAAATTAATTGACTTTACTGGCTCTATTCTGTGTTTATCTTGAGTACTTGACTCAGCTTCACTTCCTTCTTGTTTTTCATCTATATCCCAATACTTTGGAGTATCCATTGATATAGAAAACTTGGGTGCCTTGGATTCTCTCCTTTTCCTTGCCCTTTTCTTTTTCTCTTTGGCTTCTCTCCTATGTTTTTCTTCTTGATGTTCATCATGGAGAAGCTTGAGATTAGCCAAGATTAACACTCACTCTGGGATCCTAGATCATCCATAACTTCCTCGGCATGTGCACACCATGTTGTCAGGTAATTACCGATTTGGTAAGTCTGATCTAATTCAGTGGTGTTTTGGGTATTATGCTCTATGAGAGGAGCACAATCAGCTCATGTTGCTGGCTATTTAGATGTAGAAGAGGTGGTGCAAAACTTTGTCTTAGGAGGCCATTTCCCACCTTTTACAAAACGACAATTTGCATACTGCCATTCTTCAAGAGGAGGATAGTGGGTATGAGAAATATGATGCATTTTATTTACATCTAAAAAAGGTTTTGATTCGGGTATATACAACTCAGTCGGAGACAACTAAGGTTCGGCAAGACTAACTGCTTCGATTGGAGGTAACTCAACACTTCTGGAAGACGATGCTTCAGTTGGAGGTACAGGGATGACATATCTACGAGGCCTAGCAATAGGTCAAGGAATCTCTAGTTTTTTAGGAATTATCTTGACTTGACCATTGTCAATAGAGACTCTTTTAAGCTTAGACTCAGGCTTTCTGTCATCTGTGAGTGACTTGTATTGAAAATACCAATTGCTTGGCAATTTAGCTGGATCATAAAATACACCTTCAACTTGGGCATTGGACAGACCAACAGTGACACAATATTTTAAAACAGGTTGTTTCAACTTAGGATGAGCCGTGTTGGTTAACTGGAAAGAAGCTTGAACTAAAGTAGAAAGATATTCACTATCTTCGATCATTTTAAGACCTTGAAATCCTACTAACATTTTCCAACAATCTTTAAGATGGACATCATTCAAACTGATAGAGTAATCAAGAAATATTGTACCATATTGACATCCAATGGAAAGATTTCCCATAATAGTTCCTATTCGTGCATTGTCATAGGTTTGATGACAGGTATCAAAGAGTTCAACAATGCAGGGGGTATTTAATCCATGTCGGAACAAAGGAGCAAGACCAATTCTTATACCACCAAAGTGAAGATAAGCATATTTCTGATATTTCACATATTGTATAAATTTCTTAATCTCATATTCAGAGAATAAATTCAGAGCGATTATTTGAACTATGAGACCAGAAATCTTTATAGTAACTTCTATCTCTTTCAAAAAGGATTTGCATTTAAAAACAAAGGACAGAGGTATTTTATAGACATCAGTAGCATGGAGAGCAGGAGGATTCCAATTCTCGGGATTTTGAACAGCATCATGAGTTTCAGTAGTGTCTATATCAGATTCAAGAGAGCGAGCAGAAACTTCAGTTATTACTTTGCGATCTATAGACGATAAAGAGCGTAACAAGTTGGCCATGTTTACAAACTATACCAGAGATTGACTAAAGTAGCGTTTATCTACTCAGCAATTGTAGAACAAGAGCTTTTCGAAGGCTTCATGGATGGCTTTAGACTCTGTCTGTAGTTTATAACTCAGGACTAGAATAGGGCTCTGATACCAATTAAGATGATGGACTCAGTAACTTGCTTGAACCTTTGAAGAGTATGCTGAAATTCCTCACACCAGCTCGAGAAATACGAGGACACGTGACTCCAATCTAACAAATGGCATGCTACCCATGTCTTGTAGTTTTGGAAGTCTTCTACAAAATTGTATCACATGTCAATTGTTCTTGAGCATCTAGTGCCAAATCCTCCACAAAAGGTTATACTTGTTCCTCATCCTAGTCTAGCATGGAAGGCTCATAGAGTTTTAGATTCTCTACATTCACAACTGAGTAAATGCACATGTATGGGGGTAGTTTGAGTATATATAAATTATCTCCCACCTTTTCCAATATCTCAAAGAAACCATACCACAAAGCCTTAATTTTCTTACCAGGACCTTGTACCCTCTCCTTGTTTAATTGTAACCATACTATGTCTCCCACCTTGGATTAATTTTCTATTTCATATTGATCATGCTTGGACTTATAATTTTCCTATAACTTCTACCTATATGTCAATTTTCCTGATCTTTTCTACAAATATTTCTACCCTTAAGGAATCCCTTGTAATATCCTCCCTCACTTGTCCTTTCTTCCCATATGCAATATCCAAAGGTGAAGGTGGAAAATATCCAAAACAAAATTTAAATGGGGAATCACAAGTAGAAGTGTGGGATTCTATATTATAAGAGTGTTGTATATATACAATATTCTCATCCCAAGACTTTGAATGCTTCTAATTGTAAGCCCTCAAAAGATACATCAAAGTCTAGCTGCCCACTTCTCTCCACCCATCTTTCTGTGGATGGAATGTTGTATACTTCTTTCCAATGATGGTACTTTTATAGTGCATTAGAACACACATATAGCTGAACCTTTCAACTACCATGAATAGGTACTCATGTGCCTTCTTGATTGTTGGTAAACCTCCCACAAAGTCCATGGAAATGCTTTCATAAGGATGAGTAGGTATAGGTAAGGGATGATATAGACCCTGTTTTATGTTAATAGGCTTGTTGGTATAATAAAGCTTACATCCTCTTATGAATCTAGCTACATGTTCTTACATATCAGGCCAATACACATACCTTTGTAAGTTGGCTATTGTCTTCCCTACACCAAAGTGCCATATAACCTTGGAGGTGTGCACCTCTTTAATCAACTACAATTGCTCACCTTTAGGAACACATAAATCGTCCAACCTAAAGAGTAACATATCTTGGAGATGGCACTCAACTATGTTGTCACCATCATGAACATGAATATGTATCTACAACTATTAAACAACTCCTTGAAGTCCTCATCCTATGAATATTCCTCTTTGTATGCATCATGGGTGAATGGCTCCATATGGATTAGATTTCCCAAAGTTATGATATTTGATGTGGGTGGCTTTGAAAGTATGGTGGCTAACTTGTTTTTGATGCCTTTATTTTACTTATGAAATTATTGTAGAAACCCCATCCACTTGTAATGTTGGGTCAGTTGTAGCTTACTTTGGGCATGCAGGTACTGTAATGGCGAGTTATCTGTGTGGAAGACAATCTCCTTTCCCACTAGATAATGTTTCCACTTCTACATATCTTGCACTAGGGAATATAACCTCTTATCATACGTAGGGTTGTCACACGGAATGAGTCGATTTTGCAGACAAGCTCGACCTCCCTAGTATCTAAAGGTATCTAATGACAAGAAAGACAATCAAAAACTATCTTTCTCTAAATATGCAATTAAAAACAAAGGCAAACAAGTGTTTTAGGCCTACCTTGGGTCCAATGCAAGTTTGTGGAAGCCTCGTTCCTTTGATCCAAATGAGCTCCCTTGTAGCAAGTCTCCAAACACAAACAAGCAAACAAATTAAATAGCACCTGAAAAGCCAATGTCATAAAGCATATCCATCATAATGATCAAGGAATTTATGGAAAAAACCACATAAGACAATTTGTTGAGAAAAATGAATCTGATTGTATTAATTCAAATCAAAGAAGAACTTTACAACCTGTGCCTTGATGTTGTACAAGCTCTTCCCAGGGTCCAAAAAGAAGTCTCCTCTACTTTGACAAGTTTCACTCACTTCCCAATGAAGCCAAAAGGAATGTGATCTCTCCTCTCAAGCTTAACTAGGAAGTCTTAGTTCCATCAGCATTTACCCTTAAAAATGTTCAGCTTCTAACCTCTCTAGCAACCAGCCCAATGCCTTAATTTATAGTGCAATGGAGGGAAGTTACTAGGTCCTCCTTCAAAGGGATAAAGCCCTCATTCAAAGGGATAGCTCCTCTTATCAAGGGATTAGCTCCTTCTATTTTGGGATGCATGAACCACCTTGGAGCGAACAATCCACATCAAAATTCCTTCTAGAATCATCTAGAATTAACCCAAAATGAGTTTTTTAGAATAAACTTGCGCCTTTTTGACTTTCACAGGGGTTCACACCCACCCCTTTACAGACAGAGTGGGTAGATCCGCAGGTAACATAAACAAAGAGTGCAGGACCGCAGGTAACAGTGAGATAAAGTGGAGAACCAGAGATTTATTGATTTTTAATGTCTTTCTCTCATTTTCAAAGCTTGGCATGAAGAGCTGAGGTCTGAGACTTGCTTAGGAGGACAGTATAAGTGATGATAGACCCATACTGACTGCAAATAGTCATGGTGATGATATTTTTGTGTAGCAGATTTCCCCCTAAAGTGCGAAGTCTGTAGTAGATGAGGATTTCGTTTATCATTTAGGAAGAGTGAAGTACTTTATCATTTTGAGGATCATCTTGTAGAGAGCCCGGTTGGAACCTGTAAAAACATTCAACACAAAAGACATATATGAGATCATATCATCGCTGAGGTAGGCATTCCCATACTCAGAATAAAACCGACTAGAAAACTAACTACTGCTCTGATATAGGAATGATCTTGTAATACATCACAAGTATAGACATATGTAGACATAGTATGGATGCAACCATCTGTTTATGAATAGTCTACAATATAATGAATACAAAATTCCTCACATCTTGGATGGTGGAAACTAGATCCAGGGTCTTCATTTCTACTTCCCGAAATAGTACGATTCTATCCATGCGAATGAATGTGTCAAAGTCGAACATGGTAGAAACCACTTGATTACCAGTCAATGATGTAAACTGTTAACAAGTGTGAGAGAAACCACCAATAACGTCAATGGTTCTCAAAGTACTCAGTACAATTCATGAGATGTGAATAGATGTGTTGATGTTGAACATGTCACGGAATCCTTTGATCAAAGGTCAATGATGCAACCTATCGTCGAAGGTGAGAACCCTGCCATTAAGGCATGCAGATCCCAAGGTACTAATGATTTCTAGATCATCTTTCTAGATAAAGAGCTGAAGTTGATAGAAAGCGATCCGTCATAGGTAAGCCCACAACACGAAATCATAGATCAAGTTTGAAGAAATTTAGTTGTAAGGACTGACTCAGGGATGGTCAAGATGGATGACAGATATTCTGCAGATGAATGGTTTATTTGCACTGACCTCTTGAACACATAGTGACACAGCAGATGGTTTGGTGACAATTGACCCAAAGTTAATACCCAGAAACTGGCTGAAGACTTTCAATGTGGTTTGATCAACTGTTAGGCAAAGGATTTCCCAACCCAGGTGAATACAAGTGTCATGTTCAAGAGTGGTTACAAAGTATGACAAACAGGCTCATTTTTCTCTCTTTTCCCCCACCATTTCTGGCAAGTACTTCTTTATTTTTTACAAGCTTGAGGAGGATAAAATTTGTTTGATTATAAGCTCATCCTTCGAATGAGTCCAACTTAGTTTAAATTCGAACCCTAAGAAGGAGTGGTATGTTCCTGTTTGTAATGGAACAAGTCCTTTACTGTTAAATTTTAACGAGTCCAATATAGGAGAAACTCGGCGTTTTTCAATTTTAGAGAGTCCGAAAAAGCTTAAGACGACTCCAGGGTTGACCTTTTTCGTAAATTTGTGTCTCTCAAGCCCGAAAAAGTATAAAATAATACTTCAGAGAACCGCTTGATCTTTACGACCAAGGAGTACTTTTCGTAATTAGTGCCTCTGATCCGAAAAAGTAAAAAAGCAATCAATGACACCTCATTTTATGACCAATATCGAATTTGAAACGAAAAAAATCCGGCAATCTTTTCATGTTTTTACGGTCAGAAAAGGGCTGTAAGAGGACCGTCTTTTTAGTTCCATTTTAACGAGTTTAAAAAGAAAAACTTGGCAATCTTTTCATATTTTAGGAGTTAGAAAAGAGCGTAAAGGTGACTCTAATGTTTTTTTGTCGAAAATGACCGATTTCGCTCGAAAAATCCATTATCCTGAACAAAAACTCAAACATTACTCATACCTGTTTAAAATGGATAAAAGTGCTGCAAACGTTACCTTTCTAAAGTGAAACAGAAACAAATTTACAATTTATTTATTCAAAAAACTTATAAAAAGGGCTTTCGTCAATTCATTTTTATTATTTGAGATTTGGGTGAGAAAAGAGGGCTTTTGGTCAAAAACTTCCTGTGAAGATTGCGGAAAATCTGTCTGTCGGAATCGAGCGCCGTCTCCTCCAGGTAATCCACATCATCCTACTCTTCAATTTCATCCGTTTCAAATTGTTTTTTAGGGTTTCATTTCATTTTTTTAGGAGTTTTAAGGTCAAAAACCCGCCCGCAGGGGCCTGCAAGTGTAACACAGGGGACCAGCGTACCCCGACTTTTTCACAATGGGAAAAAAGTCAGGGGTCCGCACCTGCCATGAATGCAAGGTGCGGGCCCACGCACTATCTCTAACAGGCAGAGTGCGTACCCCGCGCAAAGGTTTTTAAAACCTACCAAACTCAAATTTCACCCAAAAATTTCAATTTTATATATTCTAATTCGCCTTTTTACTGAATGTAGGGTAAACATCATGCTTGATTGGCGAGAATGAGAGCATGAGGATGTAGATCTCACCGTGATAAATCATCAACCTTCGATTGATGCATTGAAGGCATGCGGCTTGTACAAATTCTGGGCCATACCTGGCATGAGGGCCCAGGTGGACTTTCTGCAGTGGTTGGTAGATAGGTGGAGCATACAGGACGAGTGCTTCTTCATTGGTGGTCACCAGCTCGAAATAGAGCCAGTAGACATATACTTTTTGACTGGTTTGCCTAAGAGAGGTGAACATTTGACTCTATTCGGGGCTAGGGCAGGTGGCCAGTCTATCGATAGCCTCCGGCTAGAGTACTGCAGATAGATATCAAAACCATATCCCGTCCTGAACTCATGGTGATTGCGTTTATAGTTACCAGACTTTGCGGGAGCGCAACACTACATGTAACCACTGGATCCCAGATGCAGATGGCAGTTGACTGCTTTCGAGGCACCATTTTCAACTGGTGCGATGCTGTATTGGCCAATGTAAAAGGCCAACTGATTAGGGCCAAGAACGGACAATTGAAGACCTTTGGATATGGTGCTTTAGTTGTGAGCTTTGGTCTGGAGAGGGTCCCAATGTTTGTCCCATAGCACCTCACTGTTGGAGCTGGACTTCCTCGAGAGCCCAAGCTGATGCGATGGGTTGCAGTTATGGCCCGTCATCCTGATGAGGGGATAAAGATCGTTCGATTCAAACCTGAGTATTTCCAATGGTTGGAAAACTAGGTTTTTGCTATTCAGGACTTTCCTTATGCTGGGGTAGATTTTCGCGGTGACCCAGACATGGCTCTTCCACCAGGAGAGCAATGGGATGACTCAGGTAAAATCATTTTCAACATTTTTCCTAATTTTTTTTTTTTGTTTTTATCTTGTCCCAAAATTGATATTAAAATTTTCAAATGCAGATGCAGGCCCATGGCAACTAGCCGCTCTCTGGCCTTACGAGAGGAAACAACCAGCTGCAATGGCACCAGCCCCACAAGACGAATCAGCAGAGTCCTTGGACGAATTGGAGAGCCATCTAGAGTGCTTGACAGGAGACATTCTGGAGACCAACATAGATGACATTCCTCGTCGACTTCAGCGCTATGTGATTGGGGTCCCAGGACATTTTAGGAGGTTTCTTTGTAAGGTGGCCCATGCAGTGGTTTCTTATCAAGATCATCACCAGTGATGGGATGATCACCTATTGTAGACACATATGACATTTTTGCTTTTTGTACTTATCATTTTTTCCGATCATAAGGTGTTTTTCAACCTATGATCGAGGACGATGTATATTTTGACACACTCCTATATTATACTATATCACTATTACTGGCTTATCTTGTTAAACATGTTATGGAATGTTTTTAAATTTACTTGTATGACTATTGCAAATGTCTACTTAACATTCGAGAAGCAATTGAATTTGCTAATGTATTTAAATATCTTGGAATATGTTGATATTCAATATAGTCAAATTCACGTTCCAAGAGACGGACTCTCAAAAATAATCTCAATAGCATTGGATTTCTAATGGCATATACTCTATTAAGCTGTAATACAACGAGTTCAGAACCTAACCTCACTATCAAACTTCGAATCCCAAATGAAATAGATTCATATAATAACTCAATCACTGCACTATACTCTACAATGTTGTTCGTTGTTTGACCAAGGCTTACCCCATGCATAGATACCAACTCGTCAGAGGGCGAATAAATAACCCAAGCTGCGAAAGAAATATTTCATGTACTACGACAAGCACCATCAGCGAAACCAATGTATGTTTGGAGAGGCGTCGACAGTTGCGATATCAAGAGTAAAACCAAGATAAGCAGGAATAATGATGAAAAACACTCTCTAAGCTAAGCACACTTTGTAATCTAAAACACACCAGCCAGAAAGAAAACTAACCTAACTAAAAAATCTCCACACCCATTCTTAAGCATAATACCTCTTCAGGGAAAGACCATTTCTGGGTTTACCTAAAGAGACCCCGTCAAAGTCTACCAATTCATAGGCCCCTTTTGCTAGCTTTCGCTTGACAACATAGGGACCATGCCACATAGGCACAAATTTTCTAGCGCCTAATTTATCATTTGCTTGATCGTACAATAAGACTAGATCTCCTTCCGAAAAATTTCGAGGGGTCACATTTCGATCATACTGAGCTTTAATACGTTTTGCATGAGATTCGATCGCTAATGTAGCATTGCGTCGATTCTCATCTAGCTGAGCCAAGTATAACAAATGTCCTTCCTCTTCAGAAATGGATGGAAGTAATTTGATGGCCATTCGCAATGACGAGATTTCGCACTCAATGGGTAACACAACTTCCAGACCATAAACTAGTTGGAAAGGAGTGAACCCTGTTGACGTTTTTACTGAGGTTCGATACGCCCAAAGCGCCGAAAATAGCATATTATGCCAATTCGACTGATGAATCCCAATGATTCGTCGAATCATGATGACTAGAACTTTGTTGATGGCTTCAACCAGACCATTAGCTTGTGGATAATAAGGAGTTGAACTATCGTAACGCAAGCCAAGATGGCCTGTAAGTTCAGTCATCATAACGTTTTGAAAATGATGCCCATGATCAGTGATAATCTCTTGTGGAACACCAAACCTAGCAATGATATGATTGAACACGAAAATCGCAGCTGTTTTGCTGTCTGCCTCAAATGTAGGCATCGCCTCGGGCCACTTGGTAAAATAATCTACCGCAAGGATGATATACGCATGCCCCTCAGCTGAGTGAGGGTTACATGTAATAAAATCGATACCCCATTTGGAAAAAGGACCAACGACAATTATAGGGTAGAGAGGAGCAGGTGGAGTGCGCATCTTTCGATCAAAAATTTGGCAGTTGTGGCATTTTCGGACTGCGATAATACAATATTTAAACATAGACGGCCAGAAGTAGCCAACGTGCAATATCTTTTGGGCTGTGGCATACCCAGACATATGACCGCCACAAACTCCAGAGTGATAGTCATTTACGACCCTTTCAGCTTCCTCATGAGTCAAACAACGTCAAAAAACAGAGTCCGGCCCATGACGATAAAGAGTATCTCCAATAATTTTGAATTGTTGGGACTAGAATCGTATTTTTCGACATTCTGACCATGAAATATCTGGCTGAAAGGATTGGGTTTGGAGATAAATGATAATATCCCCGTACCACGGATCTAAAGTGTTGATTAGAAACAAGGATTCATCCTCAATGGGCTCCTCCGCCACAGTTTCCGTGTCAGCACGCGGGAAGTCACACATTAACTCCACAAAAACTAAAGATTTCTTTGACTTAGACTTTTCAAATTCTAAGTCGAACTCCTGCAGGATCACAATCCATTTGGAGTACTTGTCCCCCAGCAATTGCTTGGTCAAAATATAGATCATAGGGTTTCAATCAGAAATGACTGTAGTCTTACGCAGTAAAATGTAATGATGAAAACGTTGGATAGCTTGAACGACTGCCAATGCCAATTTCTCCACATGTGAGTATTTTAGCTCAATTGAATTTAAAGTTCGACTAAGGTAATATATCACATGTTCAGTACCGAATTCATCTTCCTGAACTAACACCATTCCAATTGTAGAATGGGAGGCAGCGAGATACAAGAAGTAGTCCTGGTTGTAGTTGGGAGGATGCAACAATGGTGCATGGGTCAATGCATGTTTTAGTGCATCAAAAGATTTCTCAGCTATCTCATCCCAAAAGAATGGAGTATTCTGTTTCAACAACCAAGTAAAACCCTTTGTGATCTCGGCGTAGTTAGGGATAAATCATCGTAAAAAGTTTGATTTCCCTTGCAAACTTTTGAGTTGGCGAAGACTCGAAGGAGGAGGCAATTTGATAATGGTTGCAACCTTTGAGGGATCGATGCAAATGCCGACTTTCAAAACAACAAACCCCAGTAACCGACATGTTTCAATACAGAAGACACACTTGTGGGGATTCAACCTAATCCGATAATGCCTACACCTCATAAAGATTGCTCTTAAATGGACGAGATGATCAGCTCGATGTAATGAATGAGCAGGCAAGTCATCGAGATAGGGTTGCACAATGTGCTTGATATCATGAAAAGCATAAGACATGGCCCGTTGAAAAGTTGCTCCAGCGTTCTTAAGCCCAAAAGGTAATTTGCAATAAGCAAATGTTCCCCATGGACAAATGAATGCCGTTTTTGGTTGATCAGCAGGTAGAATATTGATTTGATTTTATCTGGAAAAACCATCCATGAAGGAGAAAATTTCACTGCTGGCACAATCATCGATGATTTGATCGATATAAGGAGTTGGGTAATTGTCCCCTGCTTTTTGTTAACAGGAACAATATTCGATACCCAATCCGTTAACGGGATCGGATAAATGAAACCTACTTTGAGTAATTTTTCGACTTCTGCTTTAATTGCAGAAGCTTTTCTTCGGTGTATCTGACGCAAACGTTGCTGGATGGGTTTAGCATCCGGGTAGGTTTTGATTTCATGAATAACAATTGCGGGGTCAATTCCTGGAATTTCCTCATATGACCAGGCAAACACGCCGCGGAATTCTTGAAATAGGGCCTTATATGTTTGAATTTCATCTTCCGTACAAGAGGCACCTATATGAACATTTTCAACAATTCCAGGCTTAACCGAAATGTCAAGGGGAATAGTTCGAGAAATATTTCCCAAGTTTAACTCGGAATCAAGATGTTTCATTGGATTTTGAGCTTCCTTGACATATTCAGCTGTAAAAATCGATGAAAAATCATTTTCAAAATGATCTCTCTCGGGTAAAAATGAAGATCTATGATGAAGATCTTCCCATGGTAACTCATCGACGCATAGGATTTCATAAATTCGCTCATCAGTTTGAACAAGTTCAGAAAACATTATTCAATCCGAGTTTGATGTTGAAAGTGATTCCTCATGGACCACATTCATTAAGTCAATTTGGGTTGATGTTGTGTCGGAGAACGACTGCACGGCCTGATACGCAAGTTCATACGGACTCAAAGGCATAAGATCACCAAACGAGTCTATCTCAAATTCAGAAGGTATGATCCAAGGATCATCATAAATAATGGTATCTGATAAAATCATATGAATGGTTGCAGTAGAAGACGATGCGTTGAAAGGGGGAAAAGGAAAAGTTCCTAGTAAACCGGAATCTCTAACTAGTCCTACTCCAACATCCTTATATGGGATAGTAATTTTACCAACGTGCTGAATGCTTTCAGCAGAGGCTAGGTCAGATGAAAAGTAAGACAGCTGGTCTAAGGTTACGATCTTTCCATTATGAGGGAACTTTATAAGTCGAAAGACCGATGAAACGACAACTGTCATAGCGTAAGACCAACTACGACCCAAGAGAAGGTTGTAATCTAGAGGGGCATCAACCACCTCCACATCTAGATTAACGGTTTTACCTTCAACCCCTATAGGTAAATCCTGTAGAATGCCAAAAGAATGAAACCCACAGCCGTCAAAGGCCTTTAGAATCGTCGGGGATTGATTTAGTGAAGGAGAACCAAGTGATCTCCAACACTGTATCGACATAATACACGTTGAAGTTCCCTCATCAATCACAGTCCTATGGACAGGTCTGTTTTTTACTATCACTGGAATCTGGATAGCCATTTGATGAGGTAAGCGCGGTGCACTATTTTCTGGATCGAAGATTATAAGGTTTGGGTCCTGAACGTCAATAGCTCCTATAGCCGACAAAAGTAATTTACGCTGTGCTGGACATGATTGCAGCACTTCCAAAGCCGACATTGCTGAAGGTGAAATAGCTAAATCTTCACCAATGTTATAGTTCTAAGCCACTTTGGCATGTGGATTGAAAGCCAATTTTTGAGGTATACACTTGGCGGGCGGTTTGATTACTAAGTCTGGATTAGGTTTCTCAATCTGTAGTGGATCGGAACCGGGAGCTGAGGTTGATGGATTAGAATGAGAAGATTCTGCTTCTTTACCATCAACAGGACTTTTACTTCCATAATCTTGCGATCAAGTCGCAATCCTAACATGGGACATCATCAATATGGGTTCCTCATTGGCACTGGAGGAAGAACCTATCATCTTACTATCTTGATTTGGAAAAGGATCCTTCAAAACAGCAAGAGTTTGGGAACCTTTGACAATTTTCGCAACCTCTACACGATGAGGGCAGTCTCTCGTAAAATGTTCTTCATCACAAATGAGACAAGGATAATGAGGTTTGCATTTTTCATCAGTTGTTCTGCTTTTTCTGGTTTCTCTTTCGAATTCTTATATGTTTTATTCTTCTTCTTCCCTTTCTTCTTACCACCGGTTTTTTATTTAGCTGTAGATGACTCTACAACATGAATATCGGCGGAAAGTTCCACGGAAGAATCTCCTGTGGGAATCTGGCAAGGTTATGATAGGAGAAGAATTCTTGGAAGACTTCTTCTTACTTTTGGTATTAACCGTACCAATCATACCATCAGTGGCATGAGACCCTGAAGGAGCTGCAGTGATTTGATTTTGTTTCGGTAGATCGGGGATTTTCTCGTGTAACGTACCTGACTGAGTATAAACTAAGTCAAGGTACTGTGCTTGAGCAATTACTTGCTCCTCAGTAACGACTCTGGCCTTAGCCACATCCTCAGTGATCTCAAGCAGTAAAGATTTTACAAACCATTCAGCTAAGATCTGATCCGGGATAAAAACTTTCACTAAATGCCGTCGACGTCTCCATTCATGGATATGATCTAAGATGTAAGTGGACGTTGACTGCTTTAACGAAGTTAATAATTCCGTGCCATTGTCATATCTGACTAGCAACTGAAAATGAGTTAAAAACGAAGTAGCTAACTGACTAAAATTATAAAAAGTGGCTCGCGGTAACTCAATGTACCACTTGGCCGCAAGACCAATTAGAGTGTGCTGGAAAAGTCTTAAACGAATTGAATCATCTAAAATGGAATTAGATGCACACCAGAGGTGATAAGTCATCACATGGTTCGATGGGTCCTCTCCTGGCTTACCTTCAAACTTAGGAATATCACTAGGCAACATATTTGGCATTGGCGGCCAAAACGGAAGATAGTTAATTGGATCGTTTGTAAGGCGCGTCAAGTCAGGCAAGTGCAAAGTTGCGATAAATGGTAATTGATGATTAGGGTCCCTAAAACTCTAGGTCGCGAGACCAGCCCCAGGAGGAGGATATCCAGGATAAGTAGGAATTGGAATTTCATTTGGGATATTATATCCTCCTGGAAAACCAGGATTAACCAGACCATACTGGGGTTGCTGAAGTTGTTGATATGTATACCCAGGGTATGGTTGATACTGATAGACTGGTTGCTGCACAGCAGGACTGTATTGGTACTGTCCTTGGTATGGTTGTTGAATAAATTGAGGTTGACTGGTGACAACCGTACTTAAACCTAGTTGTCCTACAGGCATCTGAACCGAAGTGCGGACCGTAGGTCCAGACTGAGGTAAAGATGTCTGAGGAGTAGATACAAGGACAGTAGAAACTGGAGTTGTCGATACTCCAGAAGAAGGTGGGGTAGATGAAACATATGATGCAATAGTTGCAGTAGTCGATTGAGGCAGAGTACGAGGTGTACTAGGCCCAGACTGAGAAGCTACAGAAGGTGCAGAAGTTTGAACAGTAGACTGGACCGGTTGCTGGGGTGAACCAGAAGCCAAGGGTTGTTCAGTTTGAGATGACAACTGCACATTCAGTTGCAAGACCTGTTGGGATTGAGATGGATCCCACACTACATTCATTCCGGGGTACGGACCCATAACAGGTTGAGAATATTGAGGACCATAACCGGGTTGAGGGTAGGGCTGATAATTCAACGGTATATTTCCAGATCCTTGAACATATGATTGACCAGAAGGTGGTTGGTAACGTTGGGTTGGGTACTGACTTTGGCGTTGATAACCCTGAGGCACGTACTGATATTGGGGTTGACCTTGAGGTACATATTGATACTGGGTTGACCTTGAGGTACATATTGATACTGGGGTTGACCTTGAGGAACGTATTGTCCCGTGGGTATGTCCTGTCCTTGAGGTTGCCCCCTAGGCGCAAACTGAGTACCTTGAGGTTGCCCCCCAGGCACAAACTGGGTACCTTGAGGTTGCCCCCCAGGCACAAACTGGGTACCTTGAGGTTGCCCCCTAGGCGTTACTTGAGGATTTTGAGGCTGCCCCCCAGGCGGTGACTGGCCACCTTGAGGTTGAGGATTGGGAATAGTACCCGGCATCATGAGAATATCTTCTACGCTCAACGGTTTAGTACCATTATTTCCAGTTAATAACCCTTGTTCAATAGGTTGAGGAGATGCTCCCGAAAAAGTACCAGAAATTGATTGATACCCAGCGGGAACAGAAGGACCGCCATACAAAAAGACTTCCGGAGATTGAGAAAACATGGACGACTGTCTCGACATATTTAACGGAGGATAGTAACCTCTAGTGGTTGGGTGATAAGAAATACGAGGTGGTGAAAAACTTAGTCCCAAGTTTTCCAAAAAATTAGTCAATGAAAGATACCAAGCACTGCTTCTAGGTGGACTGTAAAAGATTGATTCACGCTCCCTAAGCTCTATAACAGGTTGATTTTCAGGGATAGGGATGCCTTCTGCTTTTTTCGGAATAGCAAGTTCTTCAATAGCTATTAGTCCAGAAGGAACATTTTGGGTAATTATTCTTTCTACCCTATGTGAACTAGGACCACTAGAAGCTGGAGAGGCAAACCCTGATATTGGAGTAGTAGCAGTTTCAGATTCGGGTTCAGATATTTCAGGTTCTTCAACTATATCACTAGTAGATGAAACACTACCAGTAACTTCTGAAATAGACACAGACTACGTACTATAATCTGCTATTAAAGCTGAAAAATCAGGATATACCACCAAGGAAGACTCTCCTCTTTCAGGTGACCCAACTCTACTGTCTCTAGGAGTTACCAGGGCCCGTATCCCTTCAGGCTCGCTCGGTGAAAACTCAGGAGGTTGGCCCCGAAGTCTACGGGACTTCCTCGGTAATTCAGCCACGGTTAAAAATTTTAACTACTTCACACAAAAACAAAGTAAAATCTCAATGAAAACCACCTAAAGC
>APFE031523913.1:0-27863 GCA_000404065.3 Pinus taeda | reverse complement strand
TGTAATAGAGCCCTAGAAATAAAAAGATTTACTAGATTGATTTTACTTTAAGCATTATTTTTATTGGTTTTTGATTAATTCAAGAGGTGCGGAGATGAAGCTCGTGGTGTGAAGACTCGACTCAAAATCACTAAAAATGCACTTAAGATGATTAAACAATCTTTTCTCTTCAATGAACTTCTAGCTAGGAAAGAGTTTGAGAATGAAAATGCATGTAAACAAAAATCTTTCTTAACAAACAAATTAAAAGAAGAGTTTTTGTCTTTTCCAATGCACTCAAAATGAGACAACTAGTTATTTTCACAAAAATTTCCCTTTTCTTTCAAATGTTCAAAGACTACAAAAACAAACTTTTTTCAAAAGAGATTTTTGTATTTTTATAAAAACTCAAAACTAGAATAAAGAAAATCTTGAGATCTACAAACTATAAAAATGTATTTGAAGTAAAAGCTTACAAGATATCTTTTTCAAGGATGTTTTACTTGGCGATAAGCAAACCAAGGACTAATTTGTCTAGAATCACAAATCAGTCAAAAAACAAGTGATTTTTTTTTGTTTTCTTTTGTAAAAATGAAATCCAAACTTTTAACACAAGCTTTTCGAAGTTTCGCAAAGAGAAAACACAAGATGGGTTCCTCAACAAAGGTAGATTTTGCAAATGGTCAGACTCATAAGAAGACCAATAAAAACCAAGGTGATCTAAGGCTTCTACAACTTCTAAGCTCTGAGCTACTACACGACCAAAATGAAAATCAAGACCGGTAACCAAAACTTCTAGGAATTTCACCTAAAACCCTAACACCAATGGAATTAAACCAAGGAAAGTTCTTAACAAGTTACATGCAAGTCTGGGCAGGGGATAACAACATGTATACAAAAATAAAACTAATTGAAAGAGCAAAATTTAAGTTTTTCAAAATTTTAGCAAGGTCCGCAGGCTCAGAGTTTACACAGGTGCGTGCACGCTCTGTGTGCAAAGTAAACATGCGTATAAGTACGCAATGTGTTACAAGCACAGGGTGTGGGCTTCTCCTAAAGTTATGAAAAGCAAAAATAATCCTAAATCTACTAAATCCACCCAATTCCACACACAACAAGCCAAAAACAGAAAGAAAAACACAAGTTTCTCAGGTCAAAGTAAAAACAAGGAAAACAATCAAGTCCCCAGCGGAGTCACCATTTTGTCACACGAAATGAGTCGAGGTTGCAAACAAGATCGACCTTCCTAGTATCTAAAGATATCTAGTGACAAGCAAGCCAATCAAAAACTATCTTTCTCTAAATATGCAATTAAAAACAAAGGCAAACAAGTGTTTTAGGCCTACCTTGGGTCCAATGCAAGTTTGTGGAAGCCTCGCTCCCTCGCTCCAAATGAGCTTCCTTGAAGCATAAGTCTGCAAACACAAACAAGCAAACCAAATTAAATAGCACCTGAAAAGCCAATATCATAAAGCATATTCATCATAATGATCAAGGAGATTATGAAACAAACCACATAAGACAATTTCTTGAGAAAAATGAATCTGATTGTATTAATTCAAATAAAAGAAGAACTTTACAACCTGTGCCTTGATGCTGTACAAGCTCCTCCCAGGGTCCGACAAGAAGTCTCCTCTACTTTGACAAGTTTCACTCACTTCCCAATGAAGTCAAGAGGTATGTGATCTTTCCTCTCAATCTTAACTAGGAAGTCCCAATTCCATCAGCATTTACCCTAAAAAATGTTCAGCTTCTAACCTCCCTAGCAACTGACCCAATGCCTTAATTTATAGTGCAATGGAGGGAACTTACTAGGTCCTCCTTCAAAGGGACAACTCCTCCTATCAAGGGATTAGCTCCTTCTCTTTTGGGATGAATGAACCACCTTGGAGCGAACAATCCACGTCAAAATTCCTTCTAGAATCATCTAGAATTAACCCAAATTGAGTTTTTTAGGATAAACTTGCGCCTTTTTGACTTTTACAGGGGTACGCACCCACCCCTTTACAAACAAAGCATGCAGATACGCAGGAAACATGAACAAAGGGTGCGAGCCCGCAGGCAAAAGTGAGACAAAGTGCGGAACCAGAGATTTATTGATTTTTAATGTCTTTCTCTCATTTGCAAAGCTTGACATGAAGAGTTGAGGTCTGAGACTTTCTTAGGAGGACAGTATAAGTGATGATAGACCCATACTGACTGCAAATAGTCATGGTGACGATATTTTTGTGTAACAGAAAGTATCACTTTCCTCATCTATGCCATTGCGGAAACTGCACTCTACTGCTAAAGTTGTTTTGCCTCTTCCCTAGCAGCCTGCAAGTTCTTTACCATTTGTTCATTCTCAATCAACAAGAAATTAACACTCAAGATTGGTGCTCCTGCATAGGCCAAGATGGCATCGGGAAGGGCAACTGGATGCTTCCTAATATCTAACACTATCACCCTTTCCTTGATGAATGAAGGTGATGCGTGATAATCCAGGAAGTGCTTCCTCCATGCATGTACAATCCTCTTTTGCAACTCATCAAATGATAGATTGTACACATCCATGACTGGATCATCATTAAGGAGAACAACTTCTCCTTGCTCGCTCGGGACTAGTTCTGACACTGGAGGTGGAAGAGACTTAGAAATGACGTCTAGTGTTCTCGGCATAAGGTAAATATCTTCATTTTTTGGCTCCTTCTCCAACTCCATGTTTGTCACTTCAATAAGTTGCTCAATTTTCTGAGCAAGCTCCTGATCCTACATCTGTTCACCTTATTCTTTTGTTGTTGTCTATTCCGACACCTCAACCTATATGGGCGATGTTTTCTCTATCATCATGCCTTTCCTTTCTTCTTCCTCCTATTTAAACTTCTCTTCTCTTTCTCTCCTCCTCAACTTCTGCTCTTCTTTCAACTTCTTCTCATCTCCTGCAACTTTAGTTATACTTCCTTCATCCTTTGTTTTTCTCTCTTCCTTTTCTTTGCTCTCTCTATCTATTTCTCACTCTTTGCCTCTGCTTCCAAAGTCTCTTTCTCCACAATAGGATTTGTCCCCATCTTACAACTTTGCTCTGCCTCTTGTTTCTTAGCAATCTTCCTCTTGCCCTTGTCATGCACTAGATTATTGCTAGTTGTTGTTGTTGTTATTGCTTCCTTTCCTATTGTTTTTTATAGAGAAACTTTCCAATCTATTTCTCTATTGATCGACTCGTGGAGTTTGGAGGCATTGCAATAGTACCTCCAAGGGTCCTCCTTGTGCCAGTGAAATCACCCATGGATCCATGTAAAGTACACTCTTGCATAGTGGTTCTTGCAAATACCATGAGGATCATACGGATTGAAGTCTTTGGTGCCCAACTCAAATCCTAGTATCTCCTTAGCTTTGGCATATGCATCCTTCAAGCCATTAATCTCATAAAATCCGATCTGCAAAGGAAGAGCATGCCATCGTGCCTTCTTCTTCCTATGCAATGTTGCTAACAACCCTATGGAGAGGTGATGTGAGACCTCTTGAATTACCAATTTGTCAGTGGCATACCTTGGTAGAACATGTTGAGGCTTCTCTCCGCCATACACTCTAATGAAGGTGCCACCTGGTGAGGCATACCAATCTGTGATGTTCATTATCGCCTCCATTTCTTCTTGGGACATGCAAGGTGGATCCTGCTCAAAGATAAGCTTATACAATAGGATTATGAAATGGTCAATTAGCTTTACCATCACTCCTCAATAGTTGCAATCGGAAAGCCAATTGCAATAAACATTGATGGCAGCCTCCTTAGGTGTCCATGTCCATCTCATGTCAGGAAAATGTTGTTGGGTATAGATTACATCAAGTAAGTATGAGGACAAGTAGAATCTCACTTTCTCATTCTTAGGTGGATTCCAAGGATTAGTCACATGGATCTTAAATTGATGAGCCAACAAGTCCGACCAGTTGAATCGCATCCCATCACTCACCAACTGGTCCAGTACAATTACCCAACCTTTAGTAAAGGTTTATGTGTTCTCTTGACTACATATTCTACATGCAAAGATGATCAAGAATTGATAAGCCTTCCTGAGAGACTTTGTCTTGTAAACATGATTTGGTGTATGTTTGAACTTTGACATCTCTTTCACCCTGTGCTTGACGATATCTCTAGTATTCATAAAGCTATGCATGGCATAGAAAAGTGTGTCCGTGCACTTTACCAGCTGAGGTAAATGATGCATCTGCTCAAATTTCTCCCCCCTGAAGGTGGAAATCTCTATTTCGTTGGCACTGCTCAATGTCATAGTCTTTGGATTTGTGTGTGAGACAATCCAGCTGATAATGTCCGCATATGGGAATACGGGGAACCTACATGCGACCTTGTATAATCCTAACCCATGGATGCTAAGGTAAACATGTTGACACTCTAAGTCTTCCTTGAAGTACTCTGCAAAAGTATCCTTGATTTTCTACCATGTTAATGTTGTACCCTTCTCACTGAACAGCCGAGTGTATGCATAAACTAGTAGATTAATTGATGTCTGCTCAACTACTTCCCTTGTACTCCTCTCGATGTTTTCCTTTGATGTAGCTGTCTTGGAGGCTATGTTAATTGTAACTTCTAGAGAGATTCTCAACAATTTTTGTACCTAGAGACAAAGAGTATAATCATGGCAGGAAAATGTTAGCTTAAAACCAAAATCAACATCAAGACAAGACCAAGCAACAAATCGAGCTAATGTTGGGATAGACTATGCAATTCTAGATCACATAGGTCATTGGATGCCTGCTGCAACTCCACATTACCTAGTCCCAACAATCATTGGGAAGGCTTGCTAATTGGAACCACGCAATGCATAGTTCAGTCTTGGGCCAGGGATGGGAGAGATTGTGCATTGTGCAGTCTCAGTGGCCAAACTAGAAGGTTGGCTCCTGGAACTGCACAGTGCATAGTTGGAGCCAAGCCAAGTCAACCTCTATGCAATTCCAAAAGCCAAGTTTGAGGCCTTGGGCTCCCAAAATGCACATTGCATGTAAGGAAAAGCGAGATCCAGGCAAGGGGAGCCCACATCTACCCAAGGGGAGTGTGAAATTGAGAAGATCTGAACAATGGTGTCATGTTGAGTGTAGATATGACTAATTAATAATGTATGCAAATGAAACAAGTATAGGAATCAATCAAATTGAGGGAAAATGAAGCATGTGAAGGGAGTCGTCGTAACGACAACCGTTAGTGCAACAATAGGGTAATGCATGCGACACTTAGGAAATCAAAAGTAAAACTTTAAACAACACTTATAAAGCAAGTTAAAACACCAACATTCATTCAATAAAACAAGTTAAACAACACTCTCACAAAATAAATAAGCAAAAGCAACTAAAAAAGCGACAAAAGACTAGAAAATCAAAAGTTACCTGGAAAAGTGACGATGATCACACCAAAGGTTCCTTGATCTCCTAGAGAATTCCAAAGCTCCAATATTGAATGTGAAAATGAGCTTTGGCAGCGTCGATTAAATATATTTGGTTTATTTAGGGTTTATGACGCGAAGGCCAAAAATCAAGGGGAAAGTGACACTTGGAAAAAATTTCCAAAATAACTCAAGTGCGTCCTTCGGGCTACTAAAAGTAGATCCATATTTTTTAGGGATGTTCTTTTCCTTTTTACTTTTTTCTTTTTCGAGAAAATATGTCATGCATTTTCCAGAGAGATTGTGCGGCTCTAGGAGGAACTGAGCAACTCTCTGGTTCATGGACTCAGCAGCTTCCAAGCAATTTCTGGGCTAAGTGGCTCTGGGTTGTCTCTCATGCACTGTGAAATTTCCCAACTCAAGGTTGGTTTTAAACAAGAAATGTGCAATTCTTGAGCTTAAGGCTCACTGTCAGCTTGGATTGCATAATTCCCAAGAGCAAGGTTGGTTACCCTTAAGGATTGCGTAGTTCTCTAAGGCAAGCCCGCAACTAGATGGAAACCAAGTCAAGAGATCGACTTGTGGGCTAGAAGGTAAACCAGGTAAGAAAACAAAATCCAAGATGTAAAGGATGAGGCTCAATCAAAGCACAAGTACCTAGATCAGTGCAAGATGAGTTATTCTAGTTTAGAAGGGAGGCTCCAAAACAAAGCATAGGCAAAATTTTGAGGGTGGTTGTAGTTGCTACAACAGTTCTCTAGGAGAGAATCAACTAAGTGAAGAGGAAAGGAGAAAGAATATATTGTTATTCTCCACACATGAAATAACTAGGGTTTCTATAGAAAAAACTGTTGGAGATTAAAATTGCAGAAGAATCTACTATGGAGGTTGAAGTTGCAAAGGAATCTAATGGGGGTTGAAGTTGCAAAAGGATTTGCTGGAAGTTGAAATTGAAGAATTTCCAGAGGACAAAGTTGCTAGAAATATTTTTCTTGGTCTTGGAGGCTATTGGTCAAGGGTCATATGTCTTGGAATTCATCAATTGAAGTTATATAAGAGGAGAATAATTTTTGTGGGTTTTCATGTCAGTTAGAGAGGCTCTGACCCTGGTTAATCGACTATATCTTGTGTCCTCTTGTCTCATTGTTCTTTACGGTTTGGTAGTTTTTTTATGATAAGAACTCAATAATAATCTAGTTGAAGAATAATCTAATCAAGATAAGTAAAAAGACATCACAAGCAGTTATCAAAGTAAGAGAAGTCACCTAACTTGTTGCCCCCCTAGATTTCTCAATAATAGGAAGAGGGATAACAATTGCCTCCAATGGTTGGACATGTTCTTCACTTAATAGGATGTGAGAACCACAAAATCTCATTGTACATGAGCATCAACCAAAAACAAAAACAAAGTATTGAAACTAATGTAGTGGGATTATTTGTCTACTACTGTACTCTAACTTAAAGTGGCAGCTTTTTAGTGAAATCAAAGATCCAATTCAACCAAATCAAGAATGTATCAATCAACACACTTCTCCCCATGTTCTTGATCGTCATATAGAATGGTGATAAACTAAAAACTAGCTGTTCATATGCCCAAATCTCTGTCACTCGCATGTTTAAAATGTACAAAAACACCTTTATAATAGCCATGTATTCCAATGGAATTGCAAATAAAGAAATATAGCTACAAGATATGTCGATATACTCCTGTAGTGGACTGATATAAATAGTAACTAGACCTAGAAGTTGCATCAAATCGATGTAATCATTAATCTTCTATACATTATTTATATCCTAGAGAATTATATCTTCATCTTCTAGATGGCTAAAATTGCTAGCTTCTCCTTCACACAAGGAGTTCAATCAGATCTAAAATTTTCACTTTCAACCAATTCCTTCATAACATTTACAATGATTGGGCTTATTGGAAGGCTGAAAATATCAATCTTGTCATCCAGATCTAGAAAATTTTCAATTTTTTCTTTAGTATCATCAGGTCGGAGTCTTGAAAGGTTTTGTATATGAATGGATTTTTTTTTTTTAATGGGATCCTTCTAAACTTGGAAAATCACTTTCCTCATAAAAATCAAAATCAAAAGAAGCATCAAAACATACTTTAACATTTTTAGGACTTGATTCAATCCCATTTTTGGAAGGACAATCATAGTTTCCATGTTCATCTTGGTTGTTTTCCTTATAGTGTAATATTTCTAAAGGAAATCCCACTCCACATAAATGATAGGTGGAGAGGGATCCCTCTTCATGTGTTCTTCAAGGGAAATCCTTTTAATGAGTCTCATGGTATCATTAAATTGTTGTATTTTCTAGACAATGGAGCTCTATTTTTTACAATTGTTTTGGAACCAATGCTTAAAGAAGGCCTCCAAGAATACTGCAAAAGAGGAAATCCATCCTCTACTCAAGTTCTTAAACTAGATCCTTTCCTCATCCTTAAGTTTAAACACAAAATTATTCATGATATAATCTTCATAAACAAAGTTATATTTTGTGCAAAATCCAATGCCAAATGTTTAAAGTGTTTATTCACTATTTCCATGGAAATTTGGCATTTTTTTCCTCACCACTTCTAATTTCTTATGAGCTGGGGACCAAACATTTCAAAAATCCAAAGGGGTTAAAAAAGCGAGCAATCCATGAGACATCTTTCATTTTTCCTTTGAGATTTCAATGTAAGTGTTGAAAAAAATCTAATGCATACCTTATATTATCGTGGAGTCATCAAGATGAGCCTGCTTCTCGAGCCTTCACAATTGTTGGATGTTCTCATATCTTCACCAAAAAAAGTGATGGGCCTCCTAAATAGGTAAATCATAAGGGCCATATATCCACTCCTAGGCACATATAAAATATATTAAACCTACCTTTTGCACTTAATGTCAAATGTTCATAGCTTAATGGGTTCTTAGGAGAGTCAATGAGGTTTTTCATATTTTATGTGTCGCAACATATTTATTGTGCATAACTTAAAGAGATATTGCATGGATTTCAAGAAGATCCAACTAGATATATCCATGGTAATTGTTCCATGCTATATGAGTTTCAAGTCCGCTTGCTAAGGGCATTTAATGCCCTTTCTTGTTTTTATGAGGTGTTCCAGGAGAAAGAACCTCTTTTATAAGGATTTTTGGAGTAAAATGCAATCCTCCCTATTGATTTTATCTTAAGAGAAATTTGATCTTCTAATATGATAATCATTTTCCAATGATTTCTCAATCAATTTTTCTTATGTCACATATATCATCAAACAATTATACATAGAAAATCTCAACAATGATGCAATAATGATAGTAGGATCATAAAGAGATAGCCAAGCACAAAAGAGACACAAATTTACCCTAGGAAAACCCAAACTCAGGAAAAACCCAACAATCGTTTTGTAGGAGAAATTGTTCAATTCAACAAAAGTATAATCTGATCTTTACAAGTCAACTTGGTCAACAAAGACAAAAAATTAACACATGTCAAACCTGGTCAAACAGGATGAAATTCTGTCATCTACAACTACTCACAAATTTAGTCAAACTGCCTAGAAAACTTTCTCAATGCAGATAAAACACTTGTCAAAGGCTAGTGAACTTCACTGTCTTAGAAATTTTGTCTTCCTTAGGTCTATAACCTCTTCCTCATATTTGCTTCCACAAAGGAGAGAGAGAAATATGAGTTTTTTGAGTGAGTGACCAAATAAGAGGTTTAATTATTTATTTATAGTGATTTTAGGGTGCCCAAGTGGCACGTCCTTTGGGTAGGCCAACTTGATCTTTTGGGGCTGACTTTAGCAAATTAAATTCAAATTTAATTTAATCTCCATGTTTTTAAAATTTCCTTGATGGGACGACTTGTGTAGTTGGGGAATATCTCGTGCAGCTACCCAAAAATCAACACTCCATCTTAGCTATGGAGGTATTCACTTTGGGGCACTTACTCTACCCACTAGTCAAATAACCCTTTGCAATATGGTTAGAACCTTTTGAACGGGGGAGCACTCCCAACCTTGATGATCTCTCGACCAATCTCCCTAGATACATTTTATGGCACCTAGTGAGTACCCTTGACCTAGGGATAATACCTTCCCTTATGCTACAATATCAACACTCCCTCTCACCGAGGGAAGCATTCTCAACCAATCCAATCTTGTCCTTAAAGTAGAAAAACTTCATATGGGACAAAGGCTTTGTGCTAATTTCAAAAAATTTCTCATTTGTAGAAATGTATTAGATCCTCATTGCTCCCTGTTGTACCATGTCCTAGATGTAGTGGTTCTTTATCTCAATGTGCTTTGACCTATCATTACATTTATCTCCAACGTCTAATCAAACAATCCTATGAGCAGCTTCTGAAGCCACACTACTTCACAACTCGCCAAATTAGTTGCAATATACTCAACCTCTACAGTATTGAGTGAAACAAATGTCTGCTTCCTACTCATCCATATATCATAGAAAAATCCAAATTGAAGAAACAACATGACGTGCTCTTCCTCTCTTCTTCTCTCTCATCCTAATCTGAATCTGTATATCCCTACAATTGTACTTCATCATTTGAGACATATCTCAATCCATATCCAATAGTACCATGTTGGTACCTCAACACATGTTGTGTCACATGACTGAGGTCAACCATAAATTAATCGGCTTCCTTCATTGGATACATTACAATAACCAATTTTCGGTCACCTTGACTGGGTGCTCCCTCTGACACTAAAAAAAATCCTGTTGTGGAAATTCTCATTGCTCCCTCTGCCACTACCACTTCCTAGTCATTGAGCATATATGTATTTTATTATAGTCCACTCATATAAGGCATACATCTCTTATAGAAAACTTGTCTCTAAGTATCTATTCTGGCAATCTCAATCCCATGACATCCATTTGGACGGGTGATCCTTCCACTTTTCCTGATTACTTGTATATCGTGGGATCCATCAAATCTGAATCATAGCCTCTCAACTTATTCTTATTGGTCTCATGGGAGTTTCCATGGAATTGTATTACATCATCCCAAATCTCTAAATGATATCAATAATATACTTCCCTTGACTAAGGAAGTAATGCATAAAATCTAGATCCCTCATCTTGAACTTAGAGGTCAATTCCTTTTTGAAGTAGACATTCCTAAGTTCTAACTGCTTCCTCTTTCACAGAATAAAATCCCCTTGCCACTGCTACTCCCTCTATCATCTGATTCCTACTCTTGTCTAAAACAAGTCATATAATAACAAGATTAACCTTATAGTAAAAATTGGGATCAACATTACACTTATTAAAACCATGACTCATCAGATATCCATCAATCTAATAATACCATGCCTAAGGTGTCTACTTGAGTTCATACAAATCCTTCTTCAGTATACAAGCATTTTATTCCCTCTCATGTGCCTCAAAGCCATGAGGTAGCTCTATTTGCACTTCTTCTTTCTCAATTACTTCATTAAGTAAAATAATCTTCACATCCATCTGATACAATTTCTAACCCATATTAGAAATAATAGTTATAATATAAGTGTAACTAGCAACTAGAGAAAATGTCTCTTCATAGTTGTCTCCCTCTTTCTGGGAGAACCCTCTTTCCATAAATCTTGCTTTGTACTTGGAAGTTTCCATTGACTTCCCTTCGAGTCTCAAAACAACTTTCCATACATCATTCTTCATGATGGACTAATATTCTTCCATCATGGGATCCTTTCAAACTTGGTGTCTTATTGCCTTTGAACTACAAGCTCTTCTGGTCATCTAGCATGTTTCTAGATGTCTGCAAAATTTCTCCCTCTCTAACACAAATCACTCTTGTTGAGTTTATGCTTAGTCTTACAAGGATCCCCTTGCCACAAGCTTTTATTCATTCTTCCCAATGCTCCCATATGTTTCTAAATCATTTCCTTGTCAACCTTCATGATGCACCTCCAAACCTCATTAGGAGGCCACAAAAGAAATTATTATAACCAAGCAAAAGATGTAAAGACAAGAGGCTAACCAAAAATAGAGTAATAATAATAAAGGAATAAAGATAGGAAGTACTTATATTTTGATTTGAGGTTTGTAGGGAATAGTCACCTCCCTCTTGATCCTTGCCTTCTTGCAGAAATCATTGAAATTTGTATGCAAACTCATCAAGCTAGAAATGCTCATCTCCGTCCTCATCATCAACTACTAATGCATGCAACTTTCCTTTCCTTACTTGCATGAACTGTATGAGCTAGGGTTTCTTCATCCTTGAGTTATCCAATAACATCAAAGGCTTAACTATGTGTTAACACATCTTCATACTAATAGGAAGATGAACCAAGTACAAAATCCACTAGAATTCGACACTCTAGTCTCGTTCTAGGGTTTCACAAACCCTTAGGACCAAGACTTCAATACAAGGTATATCCTTCTAGACTTCTAGGGTTTACAAACCCTAATAATTTCAAATTTTGTATAAAAAACTCCAAGAAGGGCTCATACTTTAGCACAAGTGTTATGATTGTTTTCCTTTTTTTCTTTATATGAGATAGCCTTTCTTCTCAGCTCCATATAGCTCTGGAGTAACTTCCTTGGTGGATGAATACTTATAAAAATTAACAACTTCCTTTGGTCCAAATACCAAATAATCAAGTTTACCATATTTAACATGAATAGTAAACAAGGGTTTGACAGTAGGTATGTGCTCAAATTAATTGAAGGAGGTATGTTCATGCTTTTTATATTTTCTTCCATCTTAGAATGCCTTCCTAGCTCTTGAATTTTTCTCTCCAAATGCACTTAAAATGCATCACAAAAGGTCCTCAATATTGCCTAAATAATCCCTTAATGATCTCTTTAATCTAGCCTAGACATTAGCCTTCCTTCGATTGTCAAAGCAGACCCAACTTTTATTATACCTGGCGTATTCAAGACACATTAATGGAACTTAAATATTTTTATCCTTAAATCATAGGGAAATAGCACCATTTATTAACCCTGCACATTCTTCCTTTAGACATTATATTTATCATCCTTCATAACCAGTTGTTTGAACCACCATTAACAAACAGAATTTAAGAAATAACACTTAACAATCTCTTATACTATTATAGTAGCCTCATTCATAACTTCGTTGGCCTTCCCATACGCCTGAGGTAAATTCGCACCTCCCGACCACCTTTTGAGTCTTCTTAGCCATTGTTGTTGTCACATTGAGGCTTTTCGACCCTCTTGAGGCCACCTTTGAGGCCTTTTGACCTTCTTGCAATCAAATTGCGACCCTCTTGACACTCCTATTATAGGTTTCTAGGGCTTCGGTCCTTAACATAATCTCGAACTTTCTTTAATACAACAAGCAGATCTTGTTTCATCCTCCTCCTAGAATTAGAAAAACTCTTCTTCTTGGGCACAAACCATATAAACAAACTCGCCCCTATTTTTTCATGTTATCAGTCAATCAAGGAAACTAGAAATATCCTCCACGGTATGCTTGTCGAATTTAAATGTATCGATATTAATGATCCAGTAAAAGAATTTTAAGGCATGTACCCTTCCTCTTTATTGACTAACAATGTCTATTTAATGGCTTCTCTCTCACCTAGCTTTGATACTATGTTGATTTTATCTTAACATAATTTTCATCTTCTATTCTGATAATTACTTTCCAATGATTTCTTAATCAAGTTGTCTTATGTCACATATATAATTAAGAAATCACGCATATAAAATCTCAACAATAATCCAATAACTACAGTAGGATCATAATGAGATAGCCAACCAAAAAAGAGACATAAATTTACCCTAGGAATGTTGAAATATGTAACTAGGTTTAATCTTGATAATGACATAAGTAATCGTGATTTTATGTATTTAATGAAAAGAGAAAAATAAATTTATTATTTGTGTTCTTAAGGCATGGGTTTCATGCTCAAGGGAACTATATTTTTAGGTCAACCACCGACTGAGTGCTTCTAAGTTTGTCATAAAGTCAATTGAAAAATTGTCATGTATTGAAGACCCATTTCAGCATGTTACATATTGTAAAGAAAAAATTATTGAGTCAAAATAGATTCAAAAGACCCTCCAAGACCTCAACATGGCATAAAGATCAAGTCGACCTACATGAAGGGACAAGCGAGCCTCAAGATAACAATTTGTACCCCTCACAAGCCTATAAATAAGAAGGAATTCGACCTCATTTGGACACTCACTCAAGAAAGTTTGATCTCCATAAGATAGAAGCTATAAAATTATGAAGAAGGAAAAGAAGAACAAGTTCAAAGTTTTGGGCCTCTCTCTCTCTATTTTGTTAGTATTTCTACAATTACTGGGAAAGAAAAAATTATGAAGTTGCATCGAAGTTGTGAATCTGCAAGGTCGAAGCTTTAAGGTTGCAAGGTTGAAGTTGTGAAGCTGTAAGTTCGAAGATATGAAGTTGCCTCTAAGTCGGAGCTATGAATCTACTTCTAGGTCAAATTTGTGAAGTTGCTAGGTCAAAACTATTGAAGTTACACCAAAGTCGAAGTTGCATAAATTGTTGTTGGGGTCGAAGTTGTTGGAGAAATTGCTGGAAGGTCGAAGTTTATTGTTGGGAGGGCCTTGGTCAAGGGCTATAGGTATTGGAATTCATTAATTGAAGTTCTATAAGAAGATAATAATTATGATGGGTCTTCCTCTAAGTTGGAGAGGGCCCTGGATGATCACCTACATATTGTGTCCTATAGTCTCACTATTATTTATCATTTGGTAGCTATTTGATGATAAAGACCACTAATCATAATAAAGGAAAGAATAAGTTAATCAAGTAATGTAAGAATACATCACAAGCAATTTTCAAAGTAAAAGAAATCACCTAATCTAGCTACCCTATATTTCTCAGCATGGTATCAGAGCGAAGGTGACTTCATCAAGGAAAGGTAGCACAAAGAAGGAAACTCAAGGGCTGAAGTGTGAAGAAAACATATTGTAAACATAAAGAGAATCAACCATAAATAAGAGTTTGATAAAGGAAGAGAGAGAGGAATCTAATACCCAACAAACGAAGAATAAATAAGAGCGAACAATTTTCTGATCTGTTTTGGGTTAATTATCCTGCCCTAATGTGAAGGTTATGACATCATTTGCAACATTGAAAGCTAAAAATTGCAGTCACTCAAAGGAGCCAAAGTTTTTGGGTCAAAGAAGGACTATTTACCAAACTGAATTGTCAAGATAAGGAGTCAAGGTCAAGCGAAGTCAAAAGGAGGCAAATCTCTCCATATTCTAACCTCACATGTGACCTAAGGATTCTACAGAAAAGGTCAAAATTACAAACATCCTAACACAAGTCGAAATTATGAAGAAGGACCGAAAATTTGAGGTTATGAAACAAGTTTGTCTAGCGTTGACTTGAAGGAATAAATATAGGAAAAAGCATGTTCATTGTCGAGGAATCAATTTGATCTCCCTTTAAGCCAAGGATCACTTTTGAAGGAAGACATGTTCAGCAAGAAGACATCTTTTATTATCTACATCATCATCAAAATCAAGAAGGCATCAAGTTGAAGATTTCATCATCTAGGAGTATCTCCACTTGACAAGTATTTTTATATTTGTATTTGAATATGTCAAAATGACTTGATATTGCAAGGAGACCAAAAAATTGGTTGGGTCATCAAATTTTCTTGCATGGAAGAAGAAGATATATTTGATCCTCATAGAAAATGAAGTTGGTCATGTTAAGGGTTTAATTGTTGAACCACAAAATGAAGAATCTCAAGCTCAACAAGATGAAGATATCAAGAGGAGGAATAGCATCATACTTTATGAGGGTGTCAACAATAAGAGACCAACTCCAAGAGTCGGGAGAAATAATTTATGACAAGTAAATGACTACCATAGTGCTCAATGCACTAACAAAGGAATGGGGAAACTTCACGTCAAGAATCTATGGGAAGAAGGAATCTACTCCATTCAATGAACTATGGTCATTGTGCAAAATAAAAGAAACCAGGCTGAAGGCAAAAATTGATATAGGATCAAGCGAGTAAGCTCAAGCTTTTTCTACCATGTCTGGAAGAAAAATGGAAGTTTGGGAAGTTTGGTCCTCAAAAAATGAAGAAGAACATGTCGGAGGTTCAATGCTATGGCTATCATGAATATGGGCACTACAAGAGATATTGTTCAAAGCTCAAGAAGGACAACAACAAAAGAGGAAGAGAAGAAGACCATTTCACTAAAGAAGTAGAAGAATTTGAAAAGAAGAAATCCAAGAAGGACGACATAAAAGGTCTCTACTATGATTGAGATAGTCTTCCTCACCTAGTTATTTTCAAGTTTCTGTTTTAGGTTTTATGTTGTAAAGTATAATTATTATGAGAAGCATGATAAGATGCATCATGTTAAGAGATGGTATCATAGAATCATATGATTGAAAGCAAGATATCGTGCCATCATCATAAAGAAACATGAAATATAGGTGAGATAGAACTCTTTAGTTATCACCTATAGAAGGATGTAGCTCTTGGTAACCTCATTAGAAGCATAAGTAGTACTTATGGGAAAATGAAAGTCATCTAGTGTAGAGCTTATCATACATCATTCAAAAGGAGCATTTGCAAGATGAGGATGATCAATATCCTTTGTTGGAATCTTCATTAAAAGGTTCACCTACTAGAAGAAGCAAGTGTCTCGCCAGGAATTCCAACTTGTATGGGATTCATGGGATGATTGTATGATGTCAAAATAAGTGAAGCGAGTCAAGGGATTGAATTTCTTTCAATCAAGGAAGTTGTCGAAGGAAGTCTCGATGATAAAAAGAAAGAGATAATGTATATATGATTTTACTTGATAAAATAGAGTCATGTCATATGGTTGCAGATATCATGAATGAGTTCTCTACCTCAAGAGCATGATCAAAAGAAAGGATCTCCTCCTGTGAAATAATGCATGAAGGCATGGTTCACACATTTACTAGATAAAACCAACATAATATGTCCTCATATGAAATATGAGGTGGTTGAAAAAGTTGAATGAACTATGATTGCAAGTTCTTGAGAGGAAATGTGTGAATAAAGAAAGGAAGAGATCATGAAAAATGCAACTATGGAGAAGGCAATCAACATCCAAGGACTAGAATATTTGACTATGATATCTCCATGGGAAAGAGATGAAGATCATGATAAAGTATGAAAAAGAAAGAGAACCTTGCCATTGTATATATTTTTGGAGATGTTTGTAAGATGTTGATGTGACAACAAGCAGATGTCATGATGAAAATACCATCACAAAGATAAGTTTGTTTTAATGTTCATTTTTTTATTTTTGAACAATATCTGGATGGGCTAAAGTAGGGTTACCAAAGGAAGAGATATAGATTTCATCTACAATTTATACTCATGTGGTAGGATGAAATATCCTAAACGAAACGTGATGTGAAGAAGTTAGCAAGGTATGAAGGAAATGCTAGATATGCACTAATGGATCACTTTCCAATGAAAGAAGGGATGGAATGAGTGACATGATTTATGAATCAA
Organism: Pinus taeda; assembly: GCA_000404065.3. Classification (NCBI taxonomy): domain Eukaryota; kingdom Viridiplantae; phylum Streptophyta; class Pinopsida; order Pinales; family Pinaceae; genus Pinus; species Pinus taeda. Next base: position 11,033 of record APFE031523913.1, on the reverse strand, counting down.
AGTGATGGATTATCAATGCCCTATGAAGAAGTCCCAAAATATGTAGGCTCCATAACAAAGAAGAAACTCATAACATCAAAAGAGGGAATCCTACAAGCAACTGGTTGTCCCATGATTTCCACCTAGACAGTTGCTAGAAGCAAGTCCCTGATTAAGAGGGAGCTTGGGTAAATTCATTTTATGGAATGGGTTGGTCATCCCTAGATAAGAGATATTGATAGATATGGTTATGTACTTCATGTGTAATGCAATAGACCAAAATTAAAAAACATAAGTCTTAGTGAAGGCCATGAGGAGAGATGGACACATCATTCTTGTCTTCACCTAGGAATATAGAATGGAGGATTGGGTAAGCATCCAGCATCTAATAATATTTGAGGATGTGGTAGGGCATCCAAGATAATGGTATTCATAGAGGTTGAGGAAGTACTAAAGAGGTATTCAGTTTTGTAGCAGTTTCGGGATGTGTTTCTTGCAAATATTTCATAGTTTCCTCATCATATGGAAGTGGAATTTTCTATTGAGTTGGTACCAGGAGAAGCACCAACATCAAAGGAACCTTACAGAATGAGTACTCTAGAGTTGGTGGAATTGAAGTTGCAGCATAAGGAAATGCTTGATAAGGGACACATAAGGCCAAGTGTATTGATTTGGGATGAGACAGTATTATTTGTAAAAAAGAAGGATGGTACTCTAAAGTTATGCATTGATTACAGGAAGTTGAATAAGGTGTCTATCAAGAACATGTATCTATTGACATGGATTGATGATTTTTTTTATCAACTGAAGGGAGAAACCATGTTCTCAAAGATTGATCTGAGATTTGAACACTGCATTTTGTACCAGGTATGGACATTATGAGTTCGTGGTGGTTCCTTTTGGTCTTACTAATGCTCCAACTACTTTCATGTGCTTGATGAACATTGTGTAATTGCACCCTTATCTGGACAATTTTGTGTTAGTATTCATTGATGACATATTGATATATTCCAAGAATGAGGAATAGCGTGCAAAACACGTAGAAGTAGTGTTGAGATTGTTGAGAAAGCATCAATTGTATGCCAAGCTTAACAAGTGCAGTTTATTTCAAATTGAAGTTCATTACTTGGGACATGTTGTTTCCAAGGAATGTATAAGAGTGGACCGAGAAAAGATTAAAACTATCATGGAGTGGCTGACTCCCAGGAATGTTGATGAGGTCAGGTCTTTCATGGGACATTTTACCACTCAAACTAGTAAGGGTCCTGGGAGGGGTTCATATAGAGAAACTACTAGATCAAATGGAAACAATGGAGAAATAGCCCATTGTCACCTCAACTAAAGCTCCCTTCTCTTTACATATTTTAACCGATGAGAGGAGACATGGTATTAAGGAAATCACTATGAGAAATATATCAATTGGTGAAAGTAATGATTCCAAGAGCCTATTCAAAGGAGAGACTCTAATGATAGGGATTGCTTAATTTAGAAGTGAGATGAATGGATCTCTAAGAAGGAATAGAAGGAGACCTAGAACTAGGGTTTAGGAGTATTTCTTGATGTGAAGTTCCCTAGACCAAGGAATCCTAGAAAAATAGGGTTTTCAAGGAATCCTTGTAAAATTGGAATGACAAGGTTGTGAGACCACCGAGAAGCCCTAGTGGACCCAAACAAGGTCAAGCTTTTGGGATGGAACTTCAAACAAAGGGTCTTGAACAAGTGAGGGAGGACAAAATAATCAAGAGATTGGATTTGGAATGAAATATTAAAGCAATGATCCTTAATAAAGCCACTAACTAAAGGAAACCTAGGGAGAATGGTTTGCGAGCTAAGGCTTGGAAAACCTTGCGATACCACCATCAGAATGGCCTCAAAATTGGAGGACCTCTCAAGGACTCACCATCGCAACTCTAGACAAAAATTCACCAAGCTTGGATTGCTATAATCAATTTTATGTGATGCCCTAGGAAGCCTACTAGGGTTAGGGCTTGGAAAAGAGAAAAGAAGGTGAGAAAAAAGTTTGTTTTGAAGACCAACTAGAACTAACCCAATGCCTAGCCTATTAGGAGAATGGATTCAATGAGATTCAATGTTTCGAGATCCTTATACCCAATCAATGAGTTCCCCAACAAATTCACATGGCCCTAGAGGCAACAACTAGGCTACTAGGAAACTTTACACTTCTTTGATGCTACAATTGATGACTTATCAAGGTAATTATGAACAATTATATAGCCCTAGGATATTTATTCATTATAATTTTCATAAAACATATGAAAAATCCCTCACAAGGACAATATCAATAAATTCACATTTCATTAAGGTAGCATCATGAGAGAAATTTCTTCATACGTTATACAAGTGACAAAATGAGAGATAAACCATGAAAAATATAGTTACAAGTATAGGAAAATTCTTCCAATCATCAACAGACAAAAATTGATGCTCCAATATTAAAGACAAGCTCTTCCAAATATTCAAATGCATAAAGATTCCAATGAGTCCATCAATAAGGCTATTGAAATTCTTAAGAAGAGATACAAGTCTAAATCCAACTGATGATCAAATTAAATGATCATCACATCAATATATATCCTCCCTAAGGGGTTTGATTTTCCTAATTAGTTCTAATAATGTCCCAACTAATAAAATAATGTGAAAAAATCACATTACTTGGTGACAAGCCCTGTTGTGTAGGAAATCCTTTCTGCAGACAGAAACGATCCCTCTAGTCATATGGTAGGATCTAGCAACAAACAAAGACAAATATGTGCAAACTTTCATAGTTTATACCAAAAAAAAGGAGGATAGGTGACCTACCTCACTCTGATGCTAACATCCGTCGGTGTTGTCCTTGACTCTTCTGCTTCCAAGCTCAATCTCCTCTTCATCGTTATGGATGAATACTTGCAAGGAAAATCACATGGAGACAACAAATGCATACATGGCAAAATCCATTCCAATATAAACCATATAACAGATCAAGGAGTATTATACTAAATGAGCAACGATTGACACATTTATGGAAATCAAACACATAATGTATTATTAATAGATGGTAAAGGGAGCATTACAACCACTTAATCCTTGATGTTGGAAGCCTCCTTTAGATGAGTTTCCAATTCCTAGCCTTAACCTTCAAGCACCCCTTTCTCCTTCACAAAATAAGCAGCATTGGGGCATATTTCAACACTAGGAAGGCAATTAAGCAATAGCCAACCAGTTGTGGATAGTAAGGATATTATTTATAGGGAAGGAGAGGGAGTTGAGGATCCATAAAAGGAGGGAGAGGTTCCACATCTCAAGGGAAATATCCATGACAGTAGGATCAAGGATCAAGAATGGGAGATCCTGTTCCAATCCTCATTCACCTGTAACCAGCTCGTAGTTCTCAAGACTTCTAGGAAGAGAAGATTCTCCTCCACTTTAGGAAAAACTACCTGAAGAGGTTTAGCACGGGTTTTCCTAATAAAATCTGTGTTGAGAGGGCTAGGACAATATAGTGCAATAAGGTACCAACACGGGTCACTGGTGATGCAAAAAGCGTATCCTGAAAACAAGTTTTTTTGACAAGTTTGTTCAGAATTCTTTCAAGGAACCTTTTCTTCCTTTTTTTCAGGGATGCTTCTAAACATATTTCATGGTGAATACATTGACATCTTTCATCATTTTGAATCTTCAGGATACAAGATAGGGAGTGTGACAAAATATTGTATAACAAATTCCCCCTAAAGCACGAAGGCAGAATGGGAAGTGATGGTTGAAATTCTTTACAAGCCAAGGCAATGACTCAGAGAAACACTGTCAGGAGACCTACAAATCAAACACGATACAATATATCTAACATCTCTTATGTAAGTATGCTTAAAATGTAAGCATTTTAAGATACATGGATCCACATCATGGACGCAACCATCTGTATAGAAAAGATCATGTTTACAATCATGAATACTTAATAACCCCACGCAACATAGGTTTATCAAATGAAACCCAGGGTCTTCATATTTGTCTTGATCCAACTTATTGACCACTCTGTGTCAACGACCCCATAGTAGTAAACCCCTTTTTTCGCAAAAGGGATATATCATGTTCGGATGTTCATGTCTTTTATATTTGATCATCAACCGACAATTTTGTTAAAGATGTAAACCTATGTATGCATGGTTATAATGTAAATGATCTTAGTAAGACCGTCATGCATGTAACAACCTAGGTAAGCATCGTATTTTGATGACAATCTCTACCTTAGGAGGTTTTTTGTCTCACTGATTCATTTGTGTTTCTAGACACAAATAATTGGCAGATTTTTTCCCTCCAACCTCACCCCAAAGCTCGGGTGGATTTTGTCGTCAAGATATTAAGTCAGTCCTAGTGTTTTTTATTGATTCTTTGTAAAAGTAATTTGGGAATAATCCTAGTTAATTGGTTGTATTATTTTATTACAGATTACTTGGTCTACTAGGTCATATTTTATGTCACATAAATGGGTAAATGTTGAGGGTCTATGATGAATGGGTGTTCCCCCTTCATGTATTAAATTGAAAAATCTACATGTAAAACATACTTAGTGCATGGTCCCTCATAATTAGACACCATAGCTAAGTATTAGAGGGTTGGAAAAATAATTAATCCCCTCATAAGTCAATTAATTATTATTTCTTGCAAAATTAAATAAAATCAAAACCCAGAAATTTAATTAATTTTGTGTCCTAGGTAAAATTAAATTCTCCAAAGGTGAAATTCGTAGGTTTTAAAGAAGTTAATATTTGGAGGCCCCCAACCAAGGGAATATTGAGGAAATCAAGAAATTTTGGTTAAGTCAAAGTCAAAATTTTGAGGAAATTAACTTAAAATAATTAATTTTGAGTTAATTAAAAATCAATTAAATGATAAATTCGATTTTTCCTCAAAAATTAAATAATTTCAGCCGTCATGATTAAAGATTAATTAATTTTTTACGAATGGTTGAGATTAATTTGACAGAGACCAAGTCAACTAGTCGTTGGATATTTTCCTATATATTAGAGATCAATGCCAGTTTGTATTTTCATCCGATCTTTGAATCGTGTACTAACCTCTCAAATTCTCTTGTATACTTTTTTGAAATTAATGCAAAAGTCTTTGGAGTTTCAACGTGCGGTGGTGTTCTTCTTCATGAAACTATGGTAATATTGTTTTAATTTCTACTTAATATTATGTGAAAACTATCAATCAATAAATCTTTTAAAATGATCTGAAAACTAGTACCTTATTTAGTTTGTTGGATTTAATATAACATTTTTTAATTTTTATCAAAGTAGCAAATATTTCTATTTCTTCAGAATTTCATTATTATTCTATTTCTCTACTTGGTTTGATGGTTGATCTAGTGGTTGCAAGAGATATCTCACGTTTTCTATTGAGTGTTTGGGGATAGTCCTCGGTTGGACCAGCCGGCTCTCAACATATATTTTCTGAAGAGTCTACCTCATATAAGCTCCGAGACTTATTTTAAGATTATATTTTATTTTATTTTCTGCAGAGTGTTTTTGGGGCTACTACCTCTCGAAAATTAATCCCCTCATAAGTCAATTAATTAAATTCTTTGGCAAAATTAAATACAAATCCTAAGCCAGAAATTTAATTAATTTTGTGTCCTAGGTAAAATTAAATTTTCCAAAGGTGAAATCTGTGGGTTTTAAATAAGTTCGTTTTTGGAGGTCCCCAACCAAGGGAATATTGAGGAAATCAATAAATTTTGAACCTTGGGGCCTTGGTGATTAAATCAAAGTCAAAATTTTGAGGAAATTAACTCAAATAATTAATTTTGAGTTAATTAAAAATCAATTAAATGATAAATTCGATTTTTCCTCAAAAATTAAATAATTTTGACAATGATGATTAAATATTAATTAAATCTTTATGAACAGCTCAGATTAATTTAACAGGGATCAAGACAACTAGTCATTGGAGATTTTACCTATATTAGAGGTTAGTGTCAGTATGCCTTTTCATTTGATCTTTGAATCGTGTACTAAGCTCTCAAGCTCTCTTTTATACTTTTTTGAAGTTAATGCAAAAGTATTTAGGGTTTCAACGTGTGGTGGTGTTCATTTTCATGAAACTATGTTAATATTGTTTTAATTTCTGCTTAATATTGTGTGAAAACCATGAATCAATAACTCTTTTAGAATGATATGAAAATAGGTATCTTATTTAGTTTGTTGGATTTAGGATAACATTTTTTAATTTTGATCGAAGTAGCATGTATTTCTATCTCTTCATAGTTTCATTGTTGTTCTATTTCTCTACTTGGTTTGATAGTTGATCTAGTGTTTGCAGGTGATCTCTCAGGTTTTCTATTGAGCGTTTGGGGATAGTCCTCGATTGGACCAGCCAACTCTCAACATATTTTTTCTGCAGAGGCTACCTCATATAATCTCCAGGACTTATCTTAAGGTTTTATTTTATTTTATTTTATGCAGGGTGTTTTTTGGGACTAGTGCCTCTTGAAAATAATTAATCCCCTCATAAGTCAATTAATCAAAAATGGCAAAAAAAAAAAAAAAAATCTTAAGTTAAAAATTTAATTAATTTTGTGTCCGCAATAAAATTAAATTATCTAAAGGTGCAATTCATGGGTTTTAAAGAAGTTCATTTCTGGAGGTCCCCGGCCAATGGAATATTGAGGAAATCAAGAAATTTTGGACCCTTGGCCTTAGTGGTTAAGTCAAAGTCAAAATTTTGAGGAAATTAACTCAAAATAATTAATTTTGAGTTAATTAAAAATCAATTAAATGATAAATTCGATTTTTCCTCAAAAAATAAATAATTTCGATGGTGATGATTAAAGATTAATTAGACATTTGTGAACGGTTGAGATTAATTTGACAAGGATCAAGCCAACTATTCGTTGGATATTTTACCTGTATATTAGATGTTAGTGTGAATTTGTCTTTTCATCCAATCTTTGAATCTTGTACTAAGTTCTCAAGCTCTCTTGTATACTTTTTTTAAATTAATGCAAAAGTCTTTGGGGTTTCAACATGCGGGGGTGTTCCTCTTCATGAAACTATGGTAATATTGTTTTAATTTCTGCTTAATATTATGTGAAAACTATCAATCAATAACTCTTTTAGAATGATCTGAATATAGGTATCTTATTTAGTTTGTTGGATTTAGGATAACATTTTTTAATTTTGATCGCAGTGGTAGGTATTTCTATTTCTTCATAATTTCATTTTTGTTCTATTTCTCTACTTGGTTTGATGATTGATCTAGTGTTTGCAGAAGATTTCTCAGGTTTTCTGTAGAGCGTTTGGGGATAGACCTCAGTTCGACCAGCCAACTCTCAGCATATATTTTCTAAAGAGTCTACCTCATATAAGCTTTGGGACTTATCTTAAGATTAAAATTTATTTTATTTTCTGTAGGGTGTTGTTGGGGCTAGTTCTTCTCGAAAATTTCAAAATCTATTTTGTGGAAAAGTTGATAAGGTCTGACTAGAAAGAGCCTTAGATTATCAGATCTGGGAGTAGAGTTGAACTCATACTCTTCATATCTGATAGATCTACAACCTTTGTGCATAGATCTGTAAAATATTTATATAGATCTGGAATTTTTTTATTTTTTTTAACTTGGGTTTCGCGGGTTTCGTTTATTTTTGTATATCTGGGTTTTGGATTTTTTTTTTCATTTTTGCAGGTACAGATCTGAAATAGAAGTTTAATTTGAAGCTAGATCTAGACCTTGAAGGGAAAGGTATGGCCTCAATTCATTTTGCTGGGACATTATTCCAATTTTTTTTCAGTTTGAGTGTTTCAACTTTAGATCTCAAGATTTTATAAAAAAAGTTGAGGACAAATCTGAAGTGGAAGTATATCATTTTAAAAAAAGCAATTTCTAGTATTTTTTTAAAGTTTTTTGGCTGCCATTTTCTGCTGCGAAAATTTGATTTTTAACCCTCCTCTTTGTTGCTTGTGTTTTTGTTTTATTTCTTTCCATCTTCTGTTGTGTTTTTTACTTCCTTCTCTCTGCAGAATCTGAGATTCTCTCTACCAAATCGCAGTTTTTCTCCCTTTGTGTTTTCCTTCTTCTCATATTTTCTTCTACGTTTTTCCTTCTCATCTGTCCATATTTCTTTGCAGCATTCCATCCCTCTCTCTTTTCATCCTTCTCTATCCATGGTCGTAGTTGTCATTCTCTATCCTGCAGCTCCTTAATTCGCGGCCCTTATCCTCTTGTTGTGTGTGAAACCTTCTCTTCCTCCGCACTTCCATTCTCCTCACCCTTCCTTTACATGCATTATCATGTCCCTTGTCGTGGCTCCTCCTTGCTACCCGCAAACTCTTCAACCTGCAAAAAACTTGCTTCCATCCTCTTCCTCAACCATCGCTACTTCTCCTTTTTGAGCCTGCATACAAAGGGGTAGGTCTCTCATTCAATTATTTTTTTTGGTTTTCTTTTCACTTTTTATTTTGAGTTTTGTTTAACTATATATATATATATATATATATATATATATATATATTAAACTTTTTGATTTTTTTTTTATTTGTAAAGTGTGACTTCAAATTTTTTTTTAGAATTGATTTTGTTCTTTTTTTTTTTGCTTGCTTGCTTTTCTCCTTTTTTTTAATTTTTATGACACTTTGATTTTGTTTGAGATAAAAACAAAAATTTTAAGAAATTCCATTTCTGCTATTAATGTGACTTTGATGTTTCTAAAAAAAAAATTAAAAGAAAACTTTGTGCTTTCACATTAAAATTTAAATTTTTATGAGGCCTTTCAGCTATTAAAAAATTAATTTATTAAGCCTTTTATATTTTTACTTTTATCACATTAAAAAACTTAATTAATAATTTGCTACATTAATTTTTCATAAAACTTAGCACATTAAAATTTGCTGAAGGAATAATTAATATTTTAACCTAAAGTTCCTTCTTTGGTTTTTTTTATGTGTTAGGGGTTTGGGACTTTAAAATTTAAAGGGAAATTTTTTTCGTATGAATTTTTTTAATTTCTCTATAGTCAAACATGTTTAAATAATCTTGAAATCGTCTCTAAAGATTTATTATAGGAAAGCAAGAAAAATTTTCTCAATTGGGTCACTTAAGAAAATTTATTTTAATTATGGAATCATTTGAATTGTGTAGCATTTGAATTTTATGGTCCTACATGGTATTTAACTTCGAAATTTAATTTCCTAAAGTACTTTTCATGCTAAGGTTTTATGCTTGAAATCTATCGAGATTGTTCGTCGTTGAATTAATTCTAAGCGTAGTTTAATAACTTGAATAATTGGTCATTTATTGCACCTTTCTTGTTGAATTTTTCAAGTAATTATTAAGTACTCTTTCATAGAACTGTGGTAAATTGCATATCTTTTGTTTCCTAAACTAAGTTTTTTGAGCATCTATTAACATTGATATTAAATTTTGAAGAAGATTTTTTTCTCTTTCAGCTATAATTGTATTAAAAAGATTTGAAGTAAGCTTGTGGTTTAATTGTGATACTACTAAGAATTTTATCTTTCAATCTTTGTCTAGTGAAATGAGCATTTCATTTTGGTGATTAAGAGCTTCGATAGATCATGTCATAAGCACTTCTAATCCTCGAATTTAACTTCATCTCATATCATAATCATCTCGTGCATTTGCATATTTAGTTCTGCATGATTAAAATTCACTTCCAAGCATAAGCTTGGTCGATAGAGAGATAGGTACCCATCCATATTTTCTTGAGAAGCATGCTTTTAATAGTACTTAAAACGGTGACCTTGCAGTTGTCAGAGCCACAAATCTCTGCAGTGCCGGAGGCACCGAGTATGCTAGATTTTCAGGAGTGGTATTGTTAATCACACCTTAGTGCACTTCACCTTATCTTCTCTCTGGAAATTACTATGAAATCAGGCTCAATATAGAAAAGATCGAAGGGTTAAAACTTAGACAGACATTTAACTAAAATTAACCAAATTTATTGTATCTTACATTAGTTTTAGGATCTACATTTCATATAAAATAGTTATTCATCCAAGTGGCAGTTGCTAATCAATTACTTGGTCTTAAATTTCCTAGCAATATTATTGACTCCATAAGGCATTGGTATCAATCATTTAAATCTAATTGAAACCTATAAGTCTTGCTAAATCTAAATCAAGTACTTGGTCGCTTCCCTGTGTCTCTCGCACTAGTGTTTTCCCAACTAGTTCTCCTTCATTCCATTTTCGTATGGTCTACCCCCTTAGCCTGTTGTAGGAAGACAACTTAAACAGAGAGATTGGGGATCAGGGTGACAGCCCCTGATCTTAGTCATTGTTGCCGTGCGTAGACATTCTGTGAGACAACATTTTTTGGCATCGTTGTTGAGGACCAATTTATTCAACCTTGGCTTTACAACAATTCTGATCTTCTACCCTTCATCTTTCATCTCAAGTGTCTGAGTTAGATTTTTGTCCAAGTGGCGACTCCACTTTATTCATTTCCTACAAGGGTTTGCACTAGAATAAATTAAAATACCCTGATTAATCCCACTCTAGATCCTGAAAAGGTTTTTAGAGTTCGATTAAACAGGCTCTCTTCCTGTGCACATCTTGATAATCTTGGACAAGAAGCTCTCTCTGATATCCATTTGTTTTTTTCAGATCCCATTCAACAAGACATCATGGATGACCTGTATATTTCTTGCAATTTCGCTAATATTCAGGGTTACCCGCATAACCTTCCTAATATAGGTATGGATAAATTTCCTTCTTTCCAAGGCAGTAACATTGTAACCATTAAAGATCAACTTAATCTCTTTAGGCATTTCATTAACCAATGGGGTGGTGCTAATGATGCTCATGAGGATGTAAGGATGAAGATATTTGTGGTCTCCTTGGAAGAGGATGCTTTAGATTGGTTCACTCAAATACCTTATCATTCCTTCAATTCATTACAGGCTCTTACTAATGCCTTTAAGTGTTGGGTTGTGCTATACTCTTTCCACATAGTTAACAGGGGGTTTGAGGGGTACCCGTAACCCCACTTTATGGGGTCCGGGGTAGCGCCCCGGAAAATTTTGGTTTTGGACCCTA